>JACEII010000043.1:4349858-4403164 GCA_014332785.1 Antheraea mylitta
ACCCTAAAGTTATTACGATGCGCGCGTACACAGTCACGAAAAACCGACACCCTAAAGTTATTACGATGCGCGCGGAAACGGTCACGAAAAACCGACACCCTAAAGTTATTACGATGCGCGCGGAAACGGTCACGAAAAAACCGACACCCTGAAGATATTACGATGAGTGCGCACACCGTCACGAAAAACAGAGATTCTGAAGTTAACTATAGTCAAAATTTTGTTTCTCTGTATTTGTTGTTTGTATTAAAACTTTCAATGTATTAAATACTTCTTTTTTATTGTTAGTGTCGTCTTTTCTACAAACGTAGAATAAGGTGAAAGATAAAATTTTTTAAAGATTTTTATCTTGTTACGCCAAAGAAATATAATTTCTAGCGTGTGTACATAAGTGCACACACACACACTTTTTTTTTCTTAAATATTACTGAAGATTTGGATAATATCCAAGTCAAAAGAGTCCAACTATGTTCATAACGGCCTGGAGGTTTTGTTTGGTTAGTTAAATGCGCTAATCTCATGAACTGCTCTGATTTGATTTGATCATTTGTGAGTTGGTGACGTTGTAGGGGGCCAAACTCAGTAACTACTGGTCCGATTTGAAAATTATTTCATTGTTGGATAGCTCATTTATCGAGGAAGGCTATAGGCTATATATCATCACACTATGATCAATGCGAGCGGAACACCTATGAAGAATGTTTCAAAATCGGGATTTTCGTTTTGATAGCTTTCCCTGCGTGTTAGCGCTATCCCAAAGAAACTATTCCACTCGGATGAAGTCACGGGGGTAGCTAGTATTAAATAAAAATCGATCACCGAATGTATATAAACGCGTCACTTAAAAACGGAAAAATTTTGGCAATTTGACTATTTTGTTTCATATGTGATTGAGGACAAGGTTTGTATGAAAAGAGATGTTTAGAAAATACTACGGAAAATTGCAAAAAATTGTGTCCAAAATTCTGCAAATAGAAAGCAAGTGAGTGTTGCAGAAAATATCAGAATGATCTTTAAAAATATTGGTAGAATTTACATTCAAAGGTACAGTCGGCATTTCATTACTGACCAAGAAAATGGGAGGCCTAACTGAAAATGGATGATTTTGTCTCATTTTCTTGGTCAGTACCAACGAACCAAGGGTGTGCAACTACTAAGGGGTCGTCAATTAATTACGTGAGTGCTTTTTGAGAATTTTTGACCCCCCTTCTCTTTCTCAGTTATAGCTTCAGCCAGGCTCTATCACCTACAAAATATTTGCCGAAGCCCCGTGAGATTTAGTGAAATTCGGCTTAACACCGTTCCCCCTTGAAGGCTTCACATAATTCGTGGACACCACCCGATTAGGCCTCCCACGGCAGCGGCTCAAGCCTAGGTTCGATCCCTCGGTAGGGAGCCCTTGAGTGCGTTGCTTGCGCGATACGGTGACACACAAATATACATCACCCCTACAACACTACACGATCACCCCTACACACGTGCACGCCTACACGCTTACACATGAAAATGGTAGGGTTTACTTTTTTCCCTTATCGAACTGAAAAACTCTCAATTTTCCGATAATAAATATATGGAGGAGTTGTTGAGGCGTGTATGCTTGGTACACATATACGTTTCAACAACTCATACACATATGAATAGTTAGCTAGGTTAGCTAAGATAGGTCGCGATTTTGCATGCAACAGGCAACAGCCAAGCCGAGGTGTGCCGTGCACCCTTGAGCTGGTTGCCAAAATAAAATCGGCTGAGTGCCTTAAGCGCTCGCCATAGTAGTCCGGTGAAGCTGTTAAAACCTTGCTGCGTCAATAGCGTAGTCATTTCAAAAAAAAAATTCATAGGAAGGTTTTGTATCACTTTCATTTCTTCACCATATTGAAGTTGAAATGAACACATTCTTTATGTGACATTAGTTTAACAAAAGACTTGATTAGCCGGTTTATTCTCCCGAAAAGATATCTAGGAGTTATATTACTCTAAATTTGTATTTCAATGTATACCAATCGATCTACACATGTGAATCACGATTATATTAATCCAAATACTTACGTCTAATGCTACTCCCACACTCGCGTGTATCGCCACGAAGTTGTGTCTATGGTTGCAATAGATTCACGTGTGGGAAGACATTATCGGTACACGTTACTAACTAACGGACTGCGTAACAATAAACACAACACAACAACAGGACCACAGGTTTTTACACAGACCAAAGGAACTTGTAGACGCTAATTTCGAGTTACTATTGAAATAACGAAGCTGAACGAGTGAGTATACGTTATTCTGCCTCTCTACTGGAATTAATTATGAAGGTAGTTTCTAGTGCGATCACTGCCTTCAGCTTTCTCACTCAAGTATAGGACTAGCATTAGAGAGTGTGTTGTCTAATGGAATTATTATTACTGCGGTCACAAAACTGTGCGTACGTTATTTGGCAGCTTTGTAGCAATTATTTTTGAGGTTAGTTTATGTCATGTCACTTTATATGACCGGAATATTAACACTAGTGCCACCTGACTAGAGAGTTCGGCTTATATTGGAGGCACTCTATGTCGAATTTATTGTAGGGCGAAGCTCTGCTCGGATAATGAGTTTCATTAACTACATAGTGTTCATTGGTTTCCCATCCTGATCGACTATTCGTTGTTTGTAACATTTATAACACAAAGTTACACAAAGTATGTACAAAGTAACACAAAGTATGCGTAAGTATATATACGTGTCTGTCTGGGCCAAGTAGTATACCAAAATGAGTACATTTATAGTTAAGTATTTATACTATAGGATTTCGGGTACAAAATGTATGAGCATTCTTATATAATTTAAATTGCGGGCTCGACGGACGTTGTCTTGTCCTGTTAATAAAAAAAAATCGTAGACAAATTATATACCTAACTGAACCTTCTCCATGAATCACTTCTTTTACTGGTAAAAAATCTATGAAAATCTGTCAAGTAGTCTTTGAGTTTATAGCGAATAGACCGACAGACGTGGCAGATGAATTTATTTTTAAAAAATAATGATACATATAAACTAAAGAAAGATCGCTTCCTACGCGTATACACACTAATACTTTACACTATCTTTTTTATCACAAACTAGCGGGCCTACTGGACGTTGTCCCGCCCTTGTAAAAAGAAAATCTTGACAAATTATACATCAAAACTTTCCTCATGAATCCTTTATCTACTGCTGAAAACCGCATAAAATTCCGTTCAGTAGATTTTGCGTTTATCAGGAACATACAGACAGACGCGGTAGGGGACTCTGTTTTATAGTATGTAATTATTTATTACTACGTTGAAATATTTTTTCATGACTACTTAGCTCCGTATGGGAATCGAAGCTTCGTAACGTAGGTGTGGGAATAGCATAAAGATGTACATTGCAATGGAAGCAGTCGAACGTAACGGGCCGTGGGCGCGGCGTGGGAGGGACACGACCTCAGTGCTCCTAGATTCGATGCCCCGCTCATTAATTTCACGCTTGACCCCGGCTGCAAAGAGACATCCAAATGGGACTTAAATCTTTGAACGTTAATCATAAGAATTCATATTTGTGATCAGATTTTATTTTAAAGCAATATTCAATCGATACTTTAATTTCTAAACCATCTTATTGGCATGTATATCTTCATCTAAACTGAATCTATCTTCATCTTTCTCTTGTAGTTATTTAGACTACAGATAAGAAAGATATAGAACATTCCAGAATATATTACACCCACCTTATGTATTAATTCACTGTCTCTGAAATAATAAATCCTAATATTATATCACAAACAAGATGATTTGTGAGAGTGGGTGGATGTTTGTTACATTTTGACTTAACAACTGTTGAACGAATTTTAATAAGAGTTTTTTTTATATCATATAGGAGACAAACGAACAGACGGGTCACCTGTTGTTAAGCGATCACCGCTGTCCATAGACACTAGCAACCCCAGAGGAGTCGCAAGTGCGTTACCAGCCTGTGTTTAAGGGAATGGAGAGAAAGGGTGAGGGGTTAGAGGAGAGGAGAGAGGAGACGGGACTCCGACGCTCTCACTGACCGAACGAGACGCATCAATGCAAGCACTGTTACTCCACGTCGGTTTTCTGTGAGAGAGTTATGCTACCCAGGACGAGCCGACCCATTCATGCTGAAACTAATAATAGCGTCATATATATATACACAAAAACCTATCAAGACATTGTCTAAATTGGACAAAATACAACGATAACACTAACACACAAGGCAAAGTGGTTTGTATATTAGACAGCACCTAACTAAAAACGTGTATTTCGTAACGATGAATATGAATTTAAAACCCGTTTGAATCATACTCCTTCAAAATCTCAAGAACATTGCAAAAAACCCTAAGTAATAGCGAAAATTGGCTGTTTTGGCTATCAAAATAAGTAATTATGGAACTGTGCTTAACATGATTTTTATGTATTTCGATTCACTCAAACAGAATTTGAAGTTTATTTGGACCATAAGCCGTATGAAATATACGTATATTACAAAAGAGAATAAGTGTGTGTAACCGTCAACCGCGAATGAAGTAAAACTTTTTACAAAATATGTAAAAAATTTGTCAATAAACAAACAAATCAATCATACAACGTCTTTGGAAAAAAATAATTAAATTGAATAATAATAAAAATCATACAACAGAATCAATTATGTATAAATGGGCGCTCGACCGTGGTTTCGATGTAAGTAGTAACAAATTAAATCAAATCTTCATAATCTGTAGGGCCATCTATCTGCTAATTTGGAACTTAAATAACACAGGTAATATTATTAGTAACTCTTTGTTACAAAGTAAATAAAATATAGAAGAGCACGAAAGGATTACTAAAATAAGTAAAGAATGAAATCTATTATGACTTAATAGAAGTTTTGTTTATATGACGTGACGCCATATTGCCGTAACGGACTTCCGGTGCATTATCGTCTATTTACCTCCAAGTCGCGCCTAAAGAAGTTTTACTTCAAAAAATCTTTGAAAACTACAATTGTATTTACATGTACGAGTGAATTGTTACTTTATTCATTTACTCATGAGCGTAACAGTATTATTTCAATCCTCACTGACTACCCTTTCAGACTCAAAGAATGATAATTGAAACGATATCATAAAAGTAGGGAAAACTTTGCGACAGTCTCATATAACGTCCGACAGAAATGATTAATCTAGCTTCTCCCCTCCCTAGCCCCCTGTCATCGTGTTTGTCTCACCATGTAGACAGGGGCGGTGGAATTGATTAAATTATACAATCTGGAGCGAAATATAATTGTGTTGACAATAGAATTTATCACATGCAAGACGTTTTGAAGTCCTGGTAAATTATGGACTCCTGGTAGTTTTTTTTTATACTAAAAGAAACTTTCATACGTTGTTTTAATCTACTATATAAATATATATTTTCGTGATCGTAATTTTATTTGTACTATTATTGAAGTGGGAACTTCTTATGGCATGGTAGGGAAAAAAATTCCTTACGCGTTAAATGTATGGTATGTGTGTATTTGTCTAGTAGTGTACCAAAATGAATAAACATATAGTTCAGTATTTATACTATGGGATTTTGTATAGTATATAGTTTATATGCATTCTCATATACACCGTGACTGTTTAAAGAGTGAAAAACTTAATCGTGTGATAGTCTATGCTTATATTTGAAATATATAGTAATAACAAACTAATAAACAACAAAGAGAACCTAAGTTAAAATTTGTTCTAAGACTCTTAAAAGTATGGTTACAAATCAAAATAAACCTCGGTTGAATGACCGGTGACAAAAAATGCGAGTGGCATCCCGGAATTTATAACCTTCAATAATAAAATAGGCAATAAACTCTTTTGTTTGTTCAAATTTTGAAAAATTATCTTTTCTTGGTTGCTTTACTACACTCGAGGGTCATTGACACTGTGCTTCATCATAGAGGGGTAGAGGATTGACTATAATCTATATATTTTAAGATAATTAGGTCAAATAATATGCACCTATTTTTTAAATTAATATAGAACGAGTATCAAGTACTGAGTAAATTGTATAATTATTGTTAATGAGTCACCAGTCATTTAGTATGCATAATTTATTACATATAAGCCAGAGTAGTTTCATTTCATCCGCATGTGCACAGTGATACACGCAGTGTTTTAACCCTATAAACTATTTACTTATGTTAAGTTACCTCGTTTAAATCTTATCCCTAAAATCAAAATCAAAATCAAAAAGTCGTTATTCAGTTTAGGCCCTAATAAGGCGCTTATGAACGTCAAAAACTACCACCGGTTCGGGAAACAACCCAGTCATCGAAAAGAACCAGCAAGAAACTCGATCGGGTACATTTTTTTTACATATATTTTATATATAGCTTATAGTGGATGCACAGAGAGGAGTCAATTCCAGACATCACTATCGTTCACATACTGATCCACTCTATAATATCCTTTTTATGTTATATATATCTCTATTACTTACTTCCGTACGGAACAGGGTACGGAACCTATAATAGTGCGAAAAGTCTTCTATTTATAATTAAAAATTGCATGTGAAACCAGAACAAAGTACAGATTCTTCAACTGATTTTATATGTATACATAATTAGTCTGAATTAATTTTTGGAAAACTGATTTGATTTCTCTAATAAAAAATGTGTCTTTTGCGCGTCCCTAAATATAATCTTATTGTCCAATATTTACAACAATTCATTCAGTACTTTAAAGGAATGTGAAGTCAATTTCACTTATGAAGAATATTTACGGATTAAAAATAAAAACAAACAAAACCGGCTAAGAATATATTTAGACCAAAAGCAATATCCGTGCAAAAAGGCAACGAGTAAACTTGCAACCATTCATCATTTTTGTGTCAACGACAGAGAAAAAAAAAGTACTTTCAACATGATAGTCATTAACGGTAATTACAAACGCACGCCAAGTTACTCCCTCACTTCACAAACCGAGCTTAACGCATATACGACCTTATTCTAGCAACGTTTAAGGTTGACTAATATAAACATAAATATTAACACACGTTAAACTTCAAAACGCAACGCCCGTTGACAGATCATTCGCCGGCTCTGATTGGCTGCGGTGGAGCACCCGCCAAAAAGTACGTTCGAAAGATGAACGACAGCTGTCAATTTAACCTAAACCACAATTTGTTAGGTGATATGTTTCAAAACAAACGAATAGTCTGGTTGAGTGATTTGTTCTTTTTGTATTGATCGTACCTTTTGAAGAGATTTCTTATAATTAAATAAAACTAGCTAGAGAAATAGCTTGCGACAAAAAATTCATTTTCATGTTATGACATTGTTTGGTTCATCTATTTTATCATTCAAATGCGAATGAAGCAGTTATTGGAGGGATCTTAATTTATCATGAAGTGGAATTATATATATTTTTATAATCTTGTATTATTTGACTCTATGTTTTCTATTATTGGTGGTATTTTACGTAATATAGTTCGGTTATTGTGCACAAGTGAAGTGGATGGGAATTAATACCATAGGGCATAAACTCTGAGATGCCACAAAAACTCCATGAAAGTTCTAACAAAGGAGCCACCAACTTGTCAAAACATTGAAATGATTACAAGATACTTGTAATACTTCTCGACAATGGCAGTAATAATCTAGGAGATTGGTAGCCAAAAATAAAGTAAAAAAAATGGATATTATTCAGCGGCTTGTTTTATTTGACACGGCAAGTGTCGCCATTTTGTCGGAATACTGGTACTAGTTTACTATTCTAATACCAGTTTGGTATTTACAAAAAATAATATTTATTACCTAATAAAAATCAGTTACCGAATGAAAGAAAATACATACACAATAATAAAAGAAATATGGCAAAAAATTAGAAATTTATTTATAACACTTTGCAATAGTATAATTTTGATCAAAAATATACTATTCTAGGTAAATATGATATGTTAAAAATATACGGATAAAGTCTAAAATTATCGTATATCTCTTACCGTAACCCACAGTAGCCCACTATTCGTTTCTATTCCCATTTTGCGTAGGTTTCTGGCCCATTATTTCCTTGTCAAATAAATATGTGAAAAATATAGTTTCGTGGCAATTATAGCATTCTAGACCTGTTATGTCTTTATTTTATAGTATGATAGCTAACTGTATAACATTCAAATCTATAGTATATACTTAAATATTATAAAGCTTAAGAGTTTGTTTGATTGAAAGCGCTAATCTCGGGAATATCTAAGCCAATTTGAAAAAAAAATTTTTGGTCATACGTACCTATAATAAGAATGTAAAGTCCGGTGAAGCTGTTAAGACCTTGCTAGGTCAATAACGTAGTCAGTTCGAGAAAAAAAAGTTAGTTTCTGGAACTTTCCACAAAGATCGAAATAATTTTCTAAAATGTTTACTACCTTGGTGAAAGTATTAATATCCAATAGATATTATGTATAATCTCTTTATAATTATTATTTGTAGGTTTTATCATTTTATCATTGACTCGCATTACTTTAATTTGCTACACGGTCAATTGGTAACACGCTAAGCTCAAAGGGGAGATTTAATCTATACTGGTCTATACTAATATTATAAAGAGGTAAAGTTTGTGAGTTTGTGACGTTGTGATGTTGTGGCGTTGTAGGGGGTAATCTCAGGAACTGCTGGTCCGACTTGAATAATTCTTTCAATGTTATATAGCTCATTCACCGAGAATGGTTATAGGCTATATATCAGCACGCTAAGATCGATAGGAGCGTAGCACAGATGAAAAATGTTTCAAAATCGGGATGTTTTTTCCTTTTGAGAACTCCTGCGTGTCAATGTTGGTGTTAGTGTATCTATTCCACGCGAAAGAAGTCGCGGGCAGAGGCTAGTTTACAATATAAGTCGTATTTCTCTAAAATAACACAAACCATAATATTTCACTGCCAACAAACAAAGATAAACTAATCCAACCGAGTTTAAAAACAATTATTAATTAAAAACAATACGTGAATAAAACAATATGCTTAATTGTTCCCTAAGATTAATGTATTCCTTGTAAATGTTTCTGCAAACGATAATATAGCTTATAAAAATGCATTAGGGCACAAAATGAGTTGACGTAGAAATTAATCTACAGCAGACGGCAAGACAATAGGCGAAGTCGGTTTGTCCGTCCGTCCGTACGTTCATTAAGCACGCAATCACAACTCGAAAACTTTGACGAATTAATATTGGCGGGAATTGACGATATACTTGATTGTTTCATGGCGCGGCGGCCATGTTTGATTCTTGTTGGTCATAATTCTTTTACGTCATTTGTGCTATAATTAATCATACAGCCATATATTTGAAGTGTTATTGGTTGTTCTATTTAAAATTATATTATTTGATTACACATTTTTCTATATTTAGACATTTAAGAAACCTGGAATATGTTTGTATAAGGGAAAGAAATAAATATAGTTTTTGGCGGGATCTTGGATTTTATTCATAAATCTTGGGTTATTTCACTCTATATTTTGTAATAGTGGTGGTGGTTTACGTAATACAGTTTGGTTATTTTGCACGAATGAAGCAGATTGGAAATAACACTTCGCCCTGGAAAGTTCTAACAAGAGGGTCAATATATTTTTTTTAAAACATTGGAATGATCGGAAACTTGTAATATCAAACTCAACAATAATCTACTAGACGATTGGTTGCCAAAATAAATCTAAAAATAAAAAAGAAAATTGATACAGCTAAATATACAACCTCCTTTTTGTTTGGAGTGGATTAAAAAATATTGACAAGGAAATCAAGCAGAATTCCAATTCAGTACTTTGGACGTGCATATCAAGCTTCTTACCACCAAGCAATCTTTGACTCGAATCCTCTCAAACTTCTTTTAGCTCCCCCAACGGCGATACTCTCTCGATAAAGTCTTAAAAAAAAATTCAAATGATTTTCGTCACAACAGTCCTTTTCGAGTCCCAGGTCAAGCACTCCCGTCCTTGTCCCGCGTGTGATGACCCCGTCATAGGGTTGTCACATTTGTTAAAATTATACTTGGACTAAATTTAAAATTCTACTTCATAATTAAATATATGTTAAGTTTTATGTTTGGATATTAGTTTGTCATGTACTGGGCTTTATAATAGCAATAGTTTTATAAAACCTATGAAATTGCCGTTCTGCAGTACTGGCCATTTTAAAGCAAAATAATTTTTGTTTGGCTAAGAATTCTAAATTCAAATTTATTTTATTTTAAAAACATGGAATTCTTTTTCCAAAAGTAGTCATTTGTTTATTGATTAGTGTTACATTTTCATCGCATTTCAATCTTTTTTGTCATCATGGATACGTTAAAAATTCGAGTATTTATGGAATATGAGTACCGTCCTGGCAGCTACGCGGCACAAGCGGTACGCAACATCAACGACGTTTACCGAGCTAGCACTACAAATCAACGCACCACTTGTTATTGGTTTGCTCGCTTCCGTTCTGGAAATTTTGACCTGAAAAATGAACCTCGCGGTCATCCGAAGACTTTGGTCGACAATGACGAATTATAAGCGATTGTGGAAGCTGATGATACAAAATCTACGGCTGAATTAGCAGCAGCTTTCGACGTTAGCGTCAAAACAATATTGAGCCATTTGCGTCAAATTGGTAAGGTAAAAAAGCTTGACAAATGGGTGCCCCACGAACTCAATGATCGCCAGCGTGAAGTACGCGTCGAGACGTGACTTGCACTGCTCAACAGGCACATAAATGAAGGAATTTTGAACCGCATTGTTACCTGCGATGAAAAATGAATTCTGTTTGATAACTACAAGCGCTCAGCAAGTTGGTTGAATCCTGGTTCAGTACTAAACAATACCCTAAACGAAAACTTACCCCTAGAAAAGTGATGGTCACTGTTTGGTGGTCAATACGATTCATATACTCGATTCATCACAGCTTCTTACCAAATGGAGTGAGCATTATTGCAGGTGTGTACTGTGAAAATCTGAACACAGTGATGGAGAAGCTGGAACATCTCCAACCAGCATTGGTTAATTGCTCGTTTCCACTGCTCCTGCACGACAACGCGCAACCTCATACTGCACAGCAGACGGTCTCCAAGTTGCAAGAAGATGAAAGAAGTTGGAAGTTCTCCATCATCCTCTCTACTCACCAGACCTTGTGCCTACAGACTACTACTTTTTCCAGAATTTAGATAACTTCTTGGCGGGAAAAAAAATAATTCCCGAGAGACAGTACAAAATGCCTTTGAAGAATTTGTTGCCTCCCGTCCAGCTGATTTCTTTAAGAAGGCCATCGATAAACTGCCACTGCGTTGGCAAAGATTCATTGATTGCATGGGTGATTACTTCGATTAATACAAATAAAAAATACATGAAAAAAATGGTTTAATTTTTTTCATACAAAACGGCAATTTCATAGGTAAGCACCTATTTTGTTCAGAATCTTGTGTTATTTGAGTCTATATTTTGTAATTTTGATGGTATTTTACGTAATACACTTCGCTTATTTTGCACAAGTGACGTGTATGGCAAATAATACCACGAAGCATGAATTCTAGTTGTAGGTGGTAGAGCCCCACTGAAACTATTTTTGGCTGTAGGTGGTAGAGCCCCACTGAAGCTATTTTTGGTTTCAGCATGAATGGGTCGGCTCCTCCGGGGTAGTACCACTCCTCTCACAGATAACCGACGTGAAATAACAGTGCTTGCATTGTTGTGTTTCGTTCGGTCAGTGAGAGAGCTGGAGGCCCACGTCCCTTCCTTCCCCTTCCCTTCTCCCATATACAGGCTGGTAACGCACTTGCGACGTCCCTGATGTCGCTCGTGTCTATGGACGGTGGTGATTACTTAACATCACGTGACCCACCAGTTCATTTGCCTCCTTTGATATAAAAAAAAAAATCTGAAATTTCATAAAAACTTCATGGAAAGGTCTAACAAGGAAGCTTCCATCTTGATAAAAGATTGAAATGATAACTAGAAAGTTATTATATTATTATCTATTTGGCAATGTCAGTAATAACATAGAAGATTGGTAACCAAAAACTAAAAACACTACTAAGAAGAAAGCGGTCAGCAATAAATTAGAAGAATAAGTATTAAATAAAAAATTTATTGCTGTCACATTCTCCCAGATAAATCATCAAATAGAGCGCGACAGAGTCAACTGCTGCAGACTGATTAAACCTAACAAAATAAACGAAAACTATACACGCACCTTCAAAACATGAAGTATTGTAGTTTCTTTTTCATAATTAAAATAAGAAGGAATTTGGCTGTCTGTAGGTTTTGATTTCAATTTTATTTATTGAAATAAAAATTCTTATGAGAGTGCTTTAGTCAATTTAAAAAATTGAATTGAAATTAATAAAAAATTTAAAATGCTTAATTCTATTCGACAACCTTTTTGTGTAATTAAAAGTAGTGGGGGTGAATACTGTGTCGGGTAGATTATTGAAAATACCGGTTCTCGTTGGAAGTAGTCCGTTGAAGCTCTAAACGCCTTGCAAGGCCTATACCATAGTCAGTTCGAAAATAAAAAAAAATGGTTCTCGTTTGATCACCGTAGTGAAACAACGTCGGGAACGGTCAGTACTTACGGCAACGATAGATATTTGTCTCTATTAAATTGTGTGACTCTGTTAGATCATGTAATAAAATCTATCAATTCATTGAAACAAAATAAGATTTCTTCACAATTTGCAATTGACAATAATGTAAAAAAATATTGTTGCTACGTTATTTATGTGTGAAAATTTAAAGCTCGATGGAGGACATCTTAAAATTTAAATTAAAAACCGTTTTTTGGCCAGAATTTTAGTTTCGATATATCGTATGATATTTTGGAGTGAGAGTGAAAACAGACATGAAGAAAAATATATTTTATTTATTTATTTTATATCATAAGAGGTAAACAAACAGTTGGGTCCTTAGATACTAGCAACACTAAGGAAGTAGCAAGTGCATTGCCAGTCTTTACTTTAGGGGGAAAAGATGGAAAGGGGGAGAGGCGATGGGAGGTGGGTCTCCGGCGCTCTCACTGACCGAACGAAATGCAACATCGGTTTTCAGTATAAGTCTAGAAATTTTAAATCGTACTTAATGTTTAACAGGTAGTACTTATTACGCAGCAGAATGTCGATGTCAAGTTTACACTACAATAGTAATATTATTTTGTGGCTAAAAGTGAAATTTAAATTCGTGATTATAAATTGACAGCCCTACACAGACACGTCAGTGACGAACCCGCCGTCCCGCTCCGCCACCCGTTGACCTCTATACGCCGTCTCCCTCTTCTCTTGTCAGCTTGTCAGAACGCACTCCAGTTTGTATGGGCGCAATTGCGTTTTTTTGTGTCACGTCCGCATAAACCACTAACACCGCCATGTTAAAAATGAATGATTTTATTTTTTTACTAGCCCCTGATCGCAACTTCGTCCGCGTAATAATGGTGACTTTGTGCTAACGCTAACACGCAGCGGAAGCTGTCAAGAGGAAAAAGTCCCGTTTTGAAACATTTTTCTTTGTTGCTCCACTCCTACTGGTCTTAGTATGACGATACATTACAACCTTCCTCGATAAATGAGCTATTTATATAAGAATTATTCAAATCGGACCAGTAGTTCTTGAGATTACCTCCGACAACGTCACAAACTTTACCTCTTTATAATATTAGTACAGATTACAGATTAAAAGTTTAGGTTTTTTTTATATCATAAGAGGCAAACGGACAGGTGGGTCACCTGATGTTAAGTGATCACCACCGTCCATAGACACTTGCAACACCAGGGGAGTCGCAAGTACGTTGCCAGCCTGTTTTGGAGGAGGGGACTAGAGAAGTAGGGAAGAGAAGGTGAACCTCCGGCGCTCTCACTGGCCCAACGAAACGCAATAATGCAAGCACTATTACTGCATGTTAGTGTTTCTGTGCGTCGGGTGGTAGTACCGCGCACGAGCCGACAGCGTGGTTTTTCCACCTACAAAACATAAGATAACATTGCAACCGGCATAGGAAAACATGAACTTGAGAAAAGTACCATCGTATGTGAGAAAAACTATAAATTCCTCAGTTTAAAATTACCAAAACGTCGTGAGCTGGTATGGTGATTACGATTAGCTTCCTTCGGAAAAAGGCCTATATGCAGTAGTTCTCTTACATGCTGATGACAATAGATCGCTTTATGCGGCTAAAAACATTTAGCTAAAGATTCGTACCAATAAAACTTACAAATTCGAGTTATTTAGTACTCTTACAAACGAACTTCCGACAGAGCGACGTACCACGCCGCCTCATTCATCCATCACACCTGGCGCAAGGGAAATGTACTAAACGGCTTCCTTCCTTATCAAAACACTCATAAAACGATTCGCACAGTCATCACTCGTCCTAACACCATTACCAACGAAGTCATTACCTTCTAAATTCTTATTTCCTTACCATAACAATATAATAACCGAACGCTTTGTAGCTATTATAAGCAGAAATCACACATCTATACTAATATTATAAAGAAGTAAAGTTTGTGAGTTTGTGACGTTGTAGGAGGTAATCTCAGGAACTACTCGTCCGATTTGAAAAATTCTTTCAATGTTATATAGCTCATTTATCGACATGACAGTCTATATTTTTTAATTTATTACAACAGAGTTTATATATTTTACAATTATGCTTAATTATAACTATAATCAATAAAAGTATATTACTTAGTTATTAGTACTAGTTATTAGTACATACAGTCCTCGTCAATGTTCTTGACCGCTCTGAATATAACCGCAAGTTCGGGGTAACGCATAAAGTAATCAGCAATTTAATATAAAATAAAGTTAAAATCATCTCATGGCAGTCAATAACTTTTTCCATTTATGGAATTTGTTTTTTTCTACTTTTAATTTTTTTTTTTAATTATCACTTAATGAATTAGTCAAAGCGGAATTTTCAGGAAATAATTATATTTAAAAAAGCATTTGGGAATCTTTCTAATTAAATGATTGTTTCTTCTTAAAGTTTTTAAATAATATGGCATATTATTAAAATCCTACTATGAAAGTTTATGATATTGTAAAATCATCAAATAATTATGTTCAAGGGACTAATATAGACCTGATAAAAAATTTACAATTTAAATACGTTTTTAGATACAACATTAAAATAATTTCAAAATGTTACTTGTTTTAATTTAAATTATTTTGGCATTTAATCGATTTTAAAGTAGTCGTTTCGAAAATGTTGCTGCCCTTAGCTCAGGTTTCACAGGCCTAAGCCTAAATCCACCACTGCGTTTAGAGTATATAAAGCGACATATTAGTACATTACACCCATGCGAATCCGGGGCGAGTCACTAGTAGAGAATGAGGATAAGAAAGAAAATGGTCAATAAATCTAGTTGATCTAAATTGAATTCGAACCTTTACCCCCTAGCACTCATAACATGCTTCAATGGATACTCATTTAAAACGATATGACACGCAGTTACAAAAATATATTTAGCTTTGATTTGTTTTTATATACACATAATAAATGTATAAATTGACAAATTCAACGAAACCACGACGGGGGAATCTTCGTCTTTTTCAGATAACTTTAGCGGATTTGCTGACGACTGAATTAATCCTTCCTAATAGTTAAATCCCTTTCGGTCTCGCTCTAATATGCGGCTTTGAACAGGGACGAAACGTTACATAATTTCTTACGTCGGCCACAGAAAATTTACAACAGACAGTTCATTGTATACATAACTACGGTATTTCTTTATTTTTATAAATGTTTGTTAATTTAAAAAAAAAATAATTTAAACGATATTTTTATCTATTTTAAACTTAAGAGGAGGTTCTCAGTAAGATAGCAGGTTCGATTCCTGATCATGCGGCGGACGATACACCGTAGGGTTTATTTCCCCACGTTAATCAAAAAAAAGTTCCACTAATCGACTTGGTTGCTGGTGAGTGAAGGGAATTATGTGCTATTTTTATGATTTTTTATAAGAGATTGAAATGACTGGAAAGTTTATTGTTTAGTATTGGGTTAATCTATTAATATTGATTTACGTAGTATAGTTATGTCTGTTAAATTATGGAAATTAATAAAATAAATTAAAGAATTAGAAGACAGTTCACAATTAAATCAAATATATCATGTAATGCTCACGAAATAGTAAAACAATTTCCGCCATAAAGAAACCGTAGGAACCAGCTAGTCTTCTATACTCTTCTATTCTATATACATATAATAAAAATTAAGTGTCTGTATGTAACAGCGAAATAAAAAATCTTCACTAATTGGGAATGAACGTATACACGCTACTGATAAAAAAATACAATTTTTAAAATTTTTGTCTGTCTGTCTGTTTGTTCCGGGTAATCTCCGAAACGGCTGGACCGATTTTGAAGAGAATTTCACTGACAGATAGCTGAAATTACTGCGGATGACATAGGGTACTCTAAATTAGACTAAGTGTTAACCGCGGCTTCATCTGCAATGCTATCTCCAAAACGGATGGACCAATTTTCACAAAACTCTCACCAACAGATAACAGATACTATAACAAGTAATTCAGCATATTTTAATTTAGACCAGCTGTTAACCGTAGCTTCGCCCACAGTAATATCTCTAAAACGGTTAAACTGATCTTCAAGAAACTGTCATTAGCAGATAGCTGACTTTGTAAAAAATAATTCAAGCTATTTTAATTTAGACTAGCTTTTAACCGTAGTTTCGCCCGCAGTACTATCTCCGAAACAGTTGGACCCGTCTACGCGAAACTTTTATTGGCAGATAGCTGAATTTATAAAAAGTAATTTAGGCAATTTTAGTTTATACTCGCTATTAACCGTGGTTTCGCCCGCAGTGCTATCTCCGTAACGGTTAGACCAATTTTTACGAAGCTCTTTCTGGCAGATAGCTGACTTTATAAAAGTAATTTAGATAATTTTTGTTTATAATAGCTGTTAACAATGTCTTCGCCCGCAAAATTTTCTCCAAAAATGTTACACAGATGTTCACGGTACTTTCATTGGTAGACAGCGAAAATTATAAATAGTAATTGAGGTTATTCTATTTTAGATTAGCTGTTACCCACGACTTCGTCCGTATGAAATTTAGCAAAAATATGTTGTTCACTGAAAACATGTGTATATAAAATATATCTTGATTTATATATAAGCAAGATTCAAGACGTCACCATATTCATTGTTTATAATTTAATATAATAATTATTATTAGTAATTTTGAAGTTAGAAGAGGTATTTCTAATAAGATATTAGACCATAAACGTATTACTTATTGACAATATTGGCACATTATATCATTATCTATTTTTAAGTGATTTTTTCATTAGTTCTTTGTACAGTGTAAGTGAACACTGAGGTAGTTATATGGTTGGTTAATGTTCCAAATATGTTGGTTATGATAATCCTCATATAATACACGGTTAGTATCTATATATCTAATATACATATTACATGTTACTGTTAGTAGCGAGCGTGTCATACTTACAATTGATTTTAAAGAGCATTACTATAATTGTACATAGTTACATAATTTAATAATTCTTTAATACAATTAAGAAAAAATGCATGCGAAGCTGCGGGTACAGCTAGTATTTAATATGAGCGCGTGTGCATTAACTGACCATCTGTTATCCCTATGCTATGTATAATCCAATACGAAACGCGTCGGAATAATTTCAGTCCCGAGCAAAAACGTTCCCAAAACTCATAACAAAACTGTTTAAATGACATGTTAATCCGTTTAACAGATACAACTATAATAAACTTTATCTAGATGACCTCGTTATTGTAACATCGCGTACAAAAGTGAATACCATTTATATAAACTTATTTAGTTTCTTTTATTCCTAATATTATATAGTAAACAATGGTGACATATTTCAAGTGAGTAATTAAAGGTCTTTCGTCAATGGTATGCTGGCCTGCAAGTCTTAGCCGTTGTGTGTACACAGGCTGATCCAAAAAAGTTGGAATAAATAATCATATAATTAAAAACTTATATATCTTATATTTATATTTTAAAGTATACGTAAATTTATGAACCGCTAGCGACTCGCCCCGGCTTTGCATGGGTGTGATGTACTAATCTGTCGTCATTAATATCTAAACGATTAAAATGCATTTTTTCATTTTAACACACACGGGTCATCAAATTCACAAAAACTACGTAAGAATCATGAAGAAAGCATTACAAATTTGTTCCATAAAATAATGTCGGTTTATTTATTTTATTACATAAATATTCATTTTTATTAAATACCAAATACAAAAATTCAACTAGGCCCAGGCGCGGTGTGTCTAGCGGCATCTATCAAAGGGCGTTAGGTCGTTGGCTCGTGTCGTGTAACACTAATAGAACGAGTGGTCAACAAAACATTTTGAATCCTGTCTGTAGAGATAGGGTTGCAAATGTTTTTGAGTATTTTATTAATAATGCAAAGTTTCTGTTTTGCGTCGCCATGCCAACAGTCAAGCTTACCTTCCACCTATAGATGTTTCACATAAAAAATGAAGGGCTGATGTTACTCAGATCCGCAAGAACTGTACCTCTCCTTCCCCGGCACGTAATCCCCGGTTACTAAAGATTTATAAATTGTCCGCTGCACTGTTCCCCTTAAATAACCTCGAGAAATCAATCGACCATAAAAAAAATATAGATAGATACTGTATTTACTTTTACGATTAAATAAGATCATCGTTTACGTATGTATGGCGTGTGTTCATTTATTATGTAATCAATATAGATACATCATACCTTTAGACATTTCCTTTAACCGTTTACAAGAGTAATATGGGAAAAAAGGAATTCACAAAATTCAGTTCATACACGCATACGAGATGACTTCTATCCCGTCCCAAATTTCCATGGGTCGCTCTAAAAATGGAGGCGTTATGTTATTGCCAAAAAAAGGGGAAACATGAGAATATTGAATATTGGCAAACCTATACGCTTTGAATGTTAATATAATAATATATCTTACAGGTTTCTATCCGCGACTTCGTCCGCTCGGAATGGTTTGTGCTAACGCTAACACGCAGCGGAAGCTCTCAAAAAGAATAAAATCCTGATTTTTAAACATTATTTATTGGTGTTCGATTAACGATATGATATTTAAAAAATTCTGTCAGTGTTATATAGCTCATTTATCGAGGAAGGTTATAGGCTATATATCATCACGCTAAGACTAATAGGAGCGGAGCACCAATGAAGAATGTTTCAAAATCGGGTATTTTTCCTATTGAGAGCTTGCGCTGCGTGCTAGCGTTAGCCTAAAGGAACTATTTCACGTGAACGAAGTCGTGGGCAGAGGCTAGTAGATTATATTGCTGTGGTAAGTATATAAAATAAATAAACATATATAGGTCCGATATATTCCATCAGACAATTTTTGTTGAGAATATCTCGTAATAAATATAATAGGAGTAAGTCTTACCCCTCCACAATACTTCAAGGTTGAAGATAAATTTCATTTTGGTTTGATGGCTGCATACTAACGAGCTACTGGTGGAGAAAAGAATGGAAAGTTTAAATTCTGTTTTTAGAATTTAAAGTTTTATATTACTCTAAAGAAAGAAACTTTTGCTCACGGCTTTGTTCGGATTAAGATCGATTTGATATAGTTCTCAGGAACAATACTTTTTTGAGAGTGAGAATGTCTTTTGCCACGTTAATTAAAGACACAATAATTCAAATAAGTTTACAACTGTCTAAGAAAAATTGCAATGAGTTAATTAAAGACACAAAACTTCAAAAAAATCTACAGCTATCTAAGAAAAATGGCAAAGGGTTAATTAAAGATTCGAAAATCAGAAGAGTCCTCAACTATCTAAGAAAAATGGCATAGGGTTAATTAAAGATTCGAAAATCAAAAAAGTCTACAACTACCTAAAGAAAAATGTCAAAGGGTTAAATAAAGACTTGAAAATCAAAAAAGTCCAAACAATCTAAGAAAAATGGCAAAGGATTAATTAAAGACTCGAAAATTAAAAAAGTCTACAATTTTCTAAGAAAAATGCCAAAGGATTAATTAAAGACTCGAAAATCAAAAGAGTCTACAACTTTCTAAGAAAAATGTCAAAGGGTTAAATAAAAACTTGAAAATCAAAAAAGTCTACAACTTTCTAAGAAAAATGGCAAAGGGTTAATTAAAGACTCAAAAATCAAGAAAGCCTACAACTATCTAAAATAATCTGCATCGAAAGATTGTAGTCATATACCGACATGTTCAGCAGTTTTGACTTCATTGAGTATTAAGAAACTTCATTTTATAATATAGATCAATAATATAATCATTATTTATTCCTATACTTACCTCGAAACTAAAACTAAATGAACGAAACGGCAGTGTAAAAAAAACCTTCAGTGAAAACGAAAAGCGAGAAACTCGATGTTTGATAAAGTATTATAACCTTGAACTTAGTATTGAGGCAGACGAAGCATCCCTTGCTCTCCAACCGTTCACCCCTTGACTGCCATTCCGCACACCCCTCTATCGACAAGAGGAAAACCACTACCGCTAAAACTCTATTCTAATACAATCGCGATATTTTTTCCTTTGCCAAAAAAAAAAAGAAAAAAATGAAATCAAATGCCTGGCGATAGGCCTTATCAACTATACAGGGTTGGATCCTCGATAGGATTTTAGTTTTATACTGATATTTTTTGGATTGGAATGGATACATAAACCGCCTTTTTTATTAACGTGGGTAAAAATCCTTTATGGATACGCCACCCTCCCGGGGGTGAGGGTGAGTTATGTCCGACTACCATAGACTAAAACCACACGGTGTAACAACAGGCCGTATTGTTGGAGTGGCAAGAGATCGTCTTACGCTAATCATTTTGGTTAGCCGCCCCAACGGTCCGCCCAGCAGAACGTGGCCGCCGGGCTCCTACCTAATAGATAGACAGACTAGGTACACACCAGCTACCTCCCTTCGTCACCTGGATCTGTGCAATGAGAAGATGGGCCCCCGGCCCATCCCCTCTGGTCCGGCTACGGTGGTGGGAGAACATGAGCAAGTCACCGCCTCCTCCTACCGGTCCTCTGTTGGCGGAAAGGGCTACTTCGAGAATCCACTTCGCGGACCCTCTCCGCCGCTCCTTCTGTGAGATGACCTCCTCGCAGATGAACGCCATCGCACTCCACATCTGTTCCCTGCCGAGCATGGCCGAAACCACACTCGGCAGTGACAAATCTCTCAGATACTCAGAAAGAGTATGCTGCGCGGTATCCTCGCCAGTGCCACACTCGTGGCATGGAACGGTCGGCACCCTACGAGCGATTTGGTGCAGGTATCACCCGAAACAGCCATGTCCGTTTAACATCTGCACCAATCTGAACGTCAGGGAGCCCTATTCTCTCCCCACATACATTAACTGCCTAGCAGCTGGAATGTATAAATCCGAGCGTATAAACAAGCACCTGTAATGTTATTAATTTGGAGTTCCTTATGATACCGTGATATAGTTTTTTCAAGATATTGTACAACGCCATCTATTGGTCCGCTAGCGATGTAACAGGCTGAATTGTAACGACATATGGTCATAAAATCAACATTTTTGTTTATATCATAGGAGGCAAACGAACACAACGGGCACCTGATTTTAAGTGATCGCCGCTACCTATAGACACTAGCAACACCAAGGAAATCGCACGTGCGTTGCCAGCCTGTAACCAGTAATAGCTTCAGCGTGACTCTACCACGTTTAAGGAAGTCCGTTGGTGTCCCAAGATATGTCTAGTCGAAGGATCCCCATAAAACCTTGGAGTTTTTTTTTCGATCTGGGGTTACGTGGCCTGACGTGAGGTCACGACAAATCACTTCGACAAAGATGTAAAACATCGCAGTCCATAAGTGGTATTCGCCGTGATACCCCTGATAACGGCAGCGAATGATTCGTACTCCTCTGATTCTCTAAGCAGAGTGTGCTCGCTCCCATGTCCGCGAAACAATCGAACTCACTGCCATAGTCAGGCGGTCAATTTCACTCCAACATACATGCCGCGGCCACCTTCGGCAGCGTGTCAGGCAAGATTCAACCCCCTAGTATGGACTCCTCGAGCATGCTGCTCGTGCGAAAGCTTCTATAACGAGCTTTTATATGCATGATTAGCTTAATTCGTATGTTCAGTCCGAATTGCGATTTTCGAGGCAACAGCCTAAGTTCGGGCACTATGGCAAACTGGAGCCTGTTGTTATAGGACTGAGTACCTTAAAGGCTTGTCCAATAAAATCCGATGAAGCTGTTAAGATCTGTCTAACTGAATATACATTCGAGATCCAATAGTACGAGAAGCCAAAACTCCCTCAGATAAGACCAGTCTAAACACGTCTCTCGTGCCCTATGTAAGCTCGGGTTTATAGTATCTATCTAATTTGGCTTATATAGTGGACTCGGGGAAAGAAGCGCGACGCCAGGAAAACTTCAGTTCTGTAATATTTATTTGATGTGACATGTTTTTATGGACAATGTAATTTTTATTTAATTAACCTATATTTTGAATTACAAAATCTATTATGAGAAACGAATTGCTTTAGAATTTCCTATATTGATCTTGAACTTAGAATATGAATCTAAATTCTCTTAATATACCGAAATGTAATGTAATAATAATTGGAATTACATTTAATAATAGTAAAATGTGAAAAAATAGCGCAAATTGTGTTTTTTTTTTAATAAATCAAAAGCATTTGTACTCAAAATACATATACTAAGAATATAAATGTAAAGTGTCTGTACTTTTTTTTATTTTTGTTAAAAAAATACTTCTGTTGTCTAGGAATAAGTAATAAAATACGTTTCAATCATTTTTCAAAATGTCTGTCTGTCTGTTTGTATGAACACGCATTACTACTAAAATACTGCGTTTTTGAACCTCACATAAAGCATATCTTCGAGTAACATTTAATCTTTGTTTCATTAAAATCAATTCACTCTATCAAAAGTTATTGTAATTTTAATGACGACGCGACTTAAGTACGAGAGAAAAGTAGATAAGTAAATGGACTTAATATATATTATTTTATTAGTTACTGCTTTTACATTAGATTCCACGTGGACGAAGTCGTAGGCATAGCTAGTTTAAGTTAATAATGTTACACATAATTAATCATAAATTTTATTTCGAACTTCGAAGGTTTTGGATCGATTATATTAAGCTATCACACACGTTCGGGGGTGTAAGAGGTGTCGACTAACATCTTAAGACTTGAGACACCCAAGCCAACCTCACCTGCACGTGGTACACCCTGCTGAACCCTGGTTCGCAACCACCATGTATATGGCGAAAAAGCCCGTCATAGTGACTCGCTTCTGCGCGTCGCGTTTCGGGATCAGCCTGTGCATATCCAGTACCGGGTGACTTTCGTCATTATGGCCGGCATGACAGCGACGACCGGCGATGGATAATCTGTCTATCAGTGGTTGCCGATGTTTTTGGATTGTACTATGCTTAACATCAGGCACAGTGAGTCACTTTGTCGTGCTTCAATAAAAAAAAAAAAAAAAAACGTTCTATGTTATGAACTAATACATCTATAATATTATAAAGAGGTAAAGTTTGTGAGTTTGTGACGTTGTGGCGTTGTAGGGGATAATCTCAGGAACTACGGGTCCGATTTGAATAATTCTTTCAGTGTTATATAGCTCATTGGTTGAGAATGGTTATAGGCTATATATCATCATACTAAAGCCAATAGAAGCGGAGCATAGGTGGAAAATGTTTCAAAATCGGGATCTTTTATCCTTTTAAGAGCTTCTGCTGCGTGCTAGCGTTAGCCCAAAGTACCTATTTCACGCGAACGAAGTCGCGGGCAGAGGCTAGTATTATATAAGTAACGTTGGTAACATTCCTGAACAATTTTTGGCTCACAAGCCGTTCTGGTGTCTGGAGATGATTTTTTGTGCTATTTTTGTAATATTCCAGCCGCTTTCTGTAACGTAAAGTGGCCAGCCCCCATGCCTGTTAAGGGTAAGTCAACAAAAAAACAAATGAATAAACTCTTCACCTGGGAAATAAATTTATACCGATTTCTGTTTTTTATGAAATATTAATAATAAAGGCAATTTATTGTCGATTAACTTTATATATCTACGTAAATTTATCTAATCTACACTAATATTATATAGAGGTAAAGTTTGTGAGTTTGCGACGTTGTAGGGGGTAATCTCAGGAACGACTGGTTCGATTTGAAAATTTTTTTCAGTGTTATATAGCTCATTTATCAAGAACTGTTATAGGCTATATATCATCACGCTAAGGCCAATAGAAGCGGAGTACTACTGAAAATCGTTTCAGAGTCGAGTGTTTTTTCCTCTCGAGAGCTTCCACTGAATGTTATTTTTTTTAATTGTAGCACGGCAAAGTGACTGCACTATGCCTGATGGTAAGCATAGTGCAATCCAGAAACAACGATGACTTCCGAGAGACACGCCACCCTTCGTCGGTCGCCGGTGTTATGCCTGCTTGAGTAAATACCTCTTCACGTTAGACTAAAACGACCCCATATTATAGGAAGGAGGGAACACACTGACAGGGAAATTATTCCACGGCTTTATGGTATGGCATATATAGCATGTTGTGAACTTCATTATTCGTGCCCAGATAGGGTTTACTGTAAAACTGTAGCTCCGAAAACCAAATTGAATAACTCTTCAGAATACTCCCCATCATACAGACGATAGAACGCACTCAGTGAGGCAATATATCTATGCAATTGAAGCGACTCTATAAACTCTGTAATGTCTGCATCATTAACAACGCCAACAGCCCGTTTCTGCAACCTGTTCAGGGCATCCAGTACGTATTTGACGGAACAGTCCCAGAGGTGAGGACAATATTCCACGTAAGGCCGAACTTGTGCCTTGTAAAGGAGATGTAGTGCCTAGTTAGCATTATCCCAAAGTAATTATTCCACGCAAACGAAGTCGCGGGCAAGGGTTAGGAATAAATAGGTTCAACCATGATTATTATTGATATTTAACAAATTACAATAATAAACAATTGGGAAGAGTCGTATGGCCTTGCAGTGACTCTTTTAGAGTTTGATGATGACGAGGTGTTACGCGATACGTATGGTTACCGATTACGTAAAGATACGAATAAAAATCCAATTAAAAAACACAGTTGACTTAAATAAACCTATCCAATTCTTATAAAACAAAAGAGGAACAATTTCGGAAACAAAAACAAAGTCCCAAGCATCAGCTGTTTAAATAAATACAGTAAGAAATAATTACATAAACCGTTCACTTCCGTAACACCGTAACATATTTTATGGCGTAAATATTTGAACTACTTTGTTTCAGTTCCCTTGAATGAAATATGTATTGTATTTTTCATATCTAATTAAAACTCACTGCCGTGTAATTGTGTTATATTTTAGGTCAGGCTTCTAGGGAGTTCTTTATTACAGTAACACGAAGCGTGACTGTCTCGTTATAGCGAGAATGAAAGACTAAACTTATTTTTAATAAGCTTATATTAACTTCGTTTGGGTTCCCTATATTTTTTCAATTTAATAGTGTATTTATAGATAATTAATCAATACAATTTAATAAATAAAAGTTTTTTTTAAGTCAAAACTTCTTTAGCAGCGTTGAGTGTTTTTGTAGGAGAAAAACTTATGGGTTCGCGTCAGCGACATGCTTATGACTTACATTGACTTAGATTGACATTATATTGATATTTTGTATAGAAGTTGTGCAACTTATCAAATATTTAATTAATTAGCAAACTGTATAAAAATGTATATAATTATTCCCCGGATTGTATAAATACTTAATGTTAATAATTTCAACTTGTACATTATGAAATTGAAATAATTTAAACTATAATTGATGTAGAAATTCAAAAGGGAACACAATTATTCCATTGTTCTGAATTTTCACTTCTGTCGGCGTTCCTTATGACTGCCCCTTTGACAAACTGACTCTATACTTGACGGTAAACAGAATAAAGTACAAAAAAAAACAAGACCGAGAGATTACAATCCGTCGGCAGTCATAACTGGCACACCGGCATGCAATCTCTCAACTGTATGTGTATGATGCTGCAACGTTTAAAAAACAAAATGAGTCACTGTGTCGGTTTTATCTTCCCCTATCACCCTATTGGAACGAAGTTCCTTATCGCGCGTTGTGACGGAAAAAATTCTTACGAAAAGTTGTCACGACACTTTTTGCTATAGTAAGCTATTGTTGTAAGCTGTGCGGCGTCGCATGTTTCTCTGTCTGTCTCTCTCTCTCTTATAGAAAGCAAGCCAGATATTTTAATTTATATTTCGCATTGAACAGTGTGGTGTCACGACGATTATTTTTGCTGAGTGTATACAGGTTTTTTATAAATAATAAATAATAAAAAATAATAATAATAATGATCCCAAACATATGTTTCCTACTTCAGTTACCACAAGCCAATTATTACAAAAATTGAGCCTACTGATTAAGTTTATATAACATTATATTTGTTAATAATAAAAAAAATATTATTATAACTTAAAAAAAAAAAATTATTACAATTCCTTCACTAATTAATCGAAAGGAACTTCGTTCCATCCGGGTGTCCCTTGACACCTCTCAAGTTTTTTTTATCAATATAAAACGCTACCACAATATAATTTCCTCTGTGCTAATAGATATTAACCAGGTGTTAAATAGTGGCAAAAAAGTTACAAATCTATACTAATATTATAAAGAAGCAAAGTTTGTGAGTTGTGAGTTTGTGACGTTGTAGGGGGTAATCTCAGGAGCTACTGGTCTGATTTGAAAAATTCTTTCAATGTTATGTAGCTCATTTATCGAGGATGGTTATAGGCTATATATCATAACGCTAAGACTAATAGGAGCGGTCCACCATTGAAGAATGCTTCAAGACCGTTTTTTTTTCCTTGAGAGCTTTCGCTGCGTAATAGCGTTAGTCCAAAGAACCCATTCCACGCGAACGAAGTTGCGGGCAAAGGCTAGCATTATATATAGAAACAACAAGTAGCAGCTCCCCTTAAGAGACGTCTTTAAATAGCAACGTTTGATCGCCAGCAGGCGTGCGCACGCGCCGATCGTTCGCGTATCGATCGATTGATTTACATATACAGCCATCTCTTTCCCGCACACCTCATCGATATACAGGGTGTACAATAAAATACGAAATTAAAATTATTTCCATAACTACTCTTTTCTATTTGGCGCTATTCCAAATCGTTCAGTAAATACAATTTTCATATTATATCTTATCCTTCCTCCTTTATATGTAACGGAAACACTATTGAATTCTTATCGATTTATGTTTTATGTAAGAGTGAGTTCTTTTTCTTATAGTATAGGATGCAAACTAACAGGCGGGTCACGTGATGTTAAGTGATTACCGTCGTCCATAGACTCTAGCAACACCAGGGGAGTCGCAAGTGCATTGCCAGCCTATATTTGGGAGGGGGGGAAGAGGAAGGGATGGGAGGTGAGGGGGAAGGGACGTCTCCAGCGTTTTCACTGACCTAACGAAACGCAACAATGCGAACAAAGTTACTTCACGTCGGTGTTTCTGTGAGAGGGTAGTACTACCCCGGGCGAGCCGACCCATTCATGATGAAACCAGTAATAGCTTCAGCGTGGCTCTACAGCTTTGAATAATACTAGGTTTTTTCTACAGCTTTGCTCGTCTTCTAGGATAAAAAGCACTCTATGTCCCTTTCTGTACCCTTAGCAACATGTGTGCAAAATGTCATGATGATTGGTTGAGTGATTAAGATGTGAAAACTTACAAACAAAATCACTATCGCATTCTTGCTAACATTTTTAAGGCCTTAATTAGATGGCAGCCAAATTACGGACCGCGCGTTCCGCATGTGGCTCTCAGCCGGTATATGTGCGGCCCACGCCATAACAAACAATTTTAATAGACGTTTACTATCATTTTATAGTATATATCATGTGGAATATTCTAAAAAATTATTTAACCTCCTCCCATCTTCTCTTTCCTACTATGGAAGTACGCGTCACGGTACGTGTCTCCACAGATTCTCACTACCAACCGGAAATTCCGGAAAGAACGAAGAAGTTCAAAAATTCTTATCTCTGTCGTAATTTGCAGAAGTGGAATCGTCTCCCGGCCAATGTTTTGCGTTTCTCCTACGATATCGAATCTATCAAATGAGGCGTGAAAAGACACTTTTGTTGGTTGGCATGATAGCGAGATTTGTTATGTAACACCAACAGCCACCGTTGTTTTTGGACGTTACCGCACCACCAGGAATCGTGTAATCTTTTTGCCAAGCCAGTACAAAAGAACTGATTTCCATATGTGACATGTTGACTGCATGAAAATACATCAACTACCCAATCCATAGACCTAAAATTATACATTACATTAATCAGTATTGCCTTTAGTCAAAATTAAACGACCGCTGTTTTATTTGCTTGACTGATTATCATGAGATTGTACAATACTTTGTCAGGAGTAAAGTAAGGATAAAGTACCATTTCATTGATATTTTAATTTACTAGGATTCTCTTTTATCTTCCTTGTTAAATGAATTACAAAAAGATTTTTTTAGATCTGTCTGGTACAGAGGTAAATACGTTCAAACAAACAAAAAAAGCAATGTCTAGACTTCCATAAAATTAGTATAGACGTATTATGTATATATCGGTTATGTAATGTAAAATCTGCCAGGAATTTAACTTTTTAATCTCTTCGCAATATAAGACGGCTTTAGAATATTACACTCTAGGGCCCGAGTGTAATGGCCTAGTAGACTTGAATCTAAACCTCAATGCGTACGAATCGATATGGCGTACCCAACCTTATCCAAACCTTACTCCTTACAAAATAAATACCGTATTCCTTTGATAGGGAATAAAAGAATAAAAGCTAGGAATAAAAAGGAATCAAGATTTATGGAGAAACGACTCGGAGTGCTCTTGGTGGAATAGAAAATATAACATAACTAAATTAAAGACTACGCGTTGTAGAAGTTTCTAGATTTGTTGGTACTGTCCAAGATTGATATCAAAGCGATGATGGCACAGTGATTAGTGATTACAAACACTGTATCGATCGTCGGAAGTGCATTTCTTTTATATTTATCAGAATTTCATTAGATTACCAACAATGAATACGTAATCAATAAACCAACAAATGGATTCACAGTAATCATCTTGTTTCAAAATAAAATATAAATTAAAAAATCGAGTCTAACTTCGCATGCGATAGAAGTGAAACTTAATATTCTGATTTATTTTTAGGAAAATCACACATTTCAACGTCCTTCTCTCTCTCTTTGTATATATTTCGAGTACATTCAGAATACAGTATACATCATGGAGTCCAGTCTTCATGGTACGCAGGGTCCGTGTTTGGACCCGTATACGACGGGAGCACTCGGGACGCAGACCGCTACAAAACATCGTTTTTTTTTTTTTCGAAATGTATACGCTATTGACCCAGCAAGGTCTTAACAGCTTCACCGGACTACAAACTACAAACCATCGCATTAGGACAAAACGAAAAAGTATGGAAACTATATAGAAACGCATTCTATCTCATTCTCTCACAGCCTAAAACCTATATATACACCTTTACAGCTATCTCTTTTACGTTACATATTTTTGTTTCACAAAATACATTTCAAATCTACCCAAAACAACTTTCATTTAAAAAAAAAAAAACATTTTGTTTGGTTTTTTCATTTTGGTTAAGTGTGTAATCCACAACACACTCGAGAATATATGATTTCTATCTACCATTAAAGACATATGGCGTGACGATAAGAAATCCTTATTTATACCTTGCAATAATTATAAAGAATCATATTCAAATAATGCTACGGAAAGTGTGTCTTATTTCTTATATAATAATAGGGCTTCTTTTGCATTCGTAAACGTATCCCGACATAAAATACTTTAAGAGCCTATAAGAACCCCGGTTAAGTGCTCATGAGTAGGGATGAGACATCTCTTTACTTTCGATTTTCAAATTATACGCGAAACTGTACGAAATAGGGATATATTTATTATGTATATATATGTATTTAAACTTCCTACGCTTATATGTATAAACATATGACGAGTTATAATTAGAGATATGGATAAAATACTTATGTGTTTCCCTAAAAGTAACTAACACAAAAGTATACAGCGCGACTGGTTAGTCGCCAGCAATATGTTTACAGAATAAACATTAGCTGATTCTCGTTTTAGTTCAATTTAAAAAATAGGTACTTAATATTTGACTTAATTATCTAGAGAAAAACAAAACTGATATACTCGTACACTTAACATCAGGTGATTTCCCCAAAAACGAACTAGATAATAATAAGGAAAGTAATGAATCACACCGTGGCGTGCGGTCCCACCCACGTCCCGTACCTCGGTTCCAACGATAAGCAGTTACGTAATGATTAACCTTGAAAAAAGCTCCTTTAATGTGGTTCATAGAACCTAGAAGTGATTTTTTAAGTTTAAAAGTATTGTTTCCATACTTTTAAATATTCTAGAACAAACTTTAACTGAGGTTCTCTTTATTGTTTATTAGTATTTGTTTTGATATTATTATTGTATATCTTAAATGTGACCGTGATCCACCAAAGGATTGAAGTACATTAAACTTTAAACAGTCACCTGGTATACCCGCAACACACAGTGTCTGAAAATTAACTAACTAAGTGACTTAACTTTCCTATGCATTGTAGTAAGCTGAGTATACATCGACCCTTTTCAATAAAGATACCTATTTTCCGTGAGCCAATTTTGAACTCATACATTGCCTCAAGCGACGCTTAAGTTACATGTGACAACACGATGGAAATTTATAAGTTAGATTTAGTTAGCATATTTAAAATAGACGAATAAAGTTTTAAAAAGTAGAGTTATTGTACTCTCTTACTCTACTTACATCACCGGCAATCAACATTTGACAAATATTTTCAATATACATTACCAACTCGATAAATATAACTAAGCATAAGGATATATGCATTATGTAAGGTTATAGGCAGTGCTGATGCGTGAATTTTAAAAGAGAAAATCAAAACAGGATGCTTTTAAAAGCCCAAGACACCTCCTTATATCAAAATTATGAGCGCATTCCAGAACATACTATAAGCACAAAAAGTCATGGGAAAATTGAACTTTGGTAACATTACATGAAAAATTAGCAATTTTCAGTTTTCTAAAATCTCTACTTATTTTAGGAATTCGCAAGCACATGCTGTATATTCATTACACGCTCGCATAACCACAGATCACGCCGCCGTGGTTTGGGGGTAAATTTCGCTCTCGCACACCAAATTAGGCCCCCTTGACTCCTCCGTTCCCTCGGCATGGAGCCCTTGATTGCGCGACTCGCACGATACACATATCACCTCCACAGACGTGTACGCATACACGCTTACACATGAAAGTGGAAGGGTTTTGTTTTTTTCGCTTATCGAACTGTAATACTTTAGAAAATTATCCGAAATATATATAAAAATTGTTGAAGTATGTATGTTCGTACACATATATGATCGAACAACTCATATATGTATGAATAGTTGACTTAGAGTAGCTCAGATAGGTAGCGAATTACACGTAGCCGGCAACAGCCCAAGCCGAGGTGTACCGAGGACTCTTGATCTAGTTGCCAAATTAAATCGGTTGAGTGCCCTAAGCGCTCGCTTTAGTAGTCTGGTGAAGCTGCTCGTATACACTACTACTTTCGGATAAACGTTTTTCTTTCGGTTTCAATAATAAAGATTGCGTAACAACACTAGACGTAAGAAATAAGCATTAAAAATGAAATATGGAGTTCGTCGGGTGAAATACTTGAATAGTAATTATGTATTCAGAAAACTCTCCATACCGTTGAATGATGATGTTAATTTTGTCATTCTTTAGTAATAGTCAAATTATTTTATTACTAAAATAGTCTATGTATTGTAATCTATAATGATATTATAAAGAGGTAAAGTTTGTGAGTTTGTGACGTTGTAGGGAGTAATCTCAGGAACTATATATACATACATACATATATGAATAGTTAGCTAGGTTAGCTAAGATAGGTCGCGATTGTGCATGCAACAGGCAACAGCCAAGTCGAGGTGTGCCGTGCACCCTCGAGCTGGTTGCCAAAATAAAATCGGCTGAGTGCCTTAAGCGCTCGCCTTAGAAGTCCGGTGAAGCTGTTAAGGCTTTGCTGGGTCAATAGCGTAGTCAATTCGTAAAAAAAAAATCAGTACCTACTCATCCGATTTGAATAATTCTTTCAGTGTTATGTAGCTCATTCATCGAAAATGATTATAGGCTATATATGATCACGCTAAGACCAATAAGAGCGGAGCACAGATGAAAAATGTTTCAAAATCGGGATGTTTTTTCCTTTTGAGAACTGCTGCGTGTTAGTGTTAGTGTATCATTTCCACGCGAACGAAGTCGCGGGCAGAGGCTAGTTTCATGTAAATTGCTTTATCAATATATAAAAGTATTACTTTTTACCATCACCTCAGAGTTTTTTGGGCATCTATGGCATGTCGCATTACAGCCGCGTGCGTTCGCGGAATAAGGATACAGTGAAAGGCGCTCAGCAAAGCAGCTAATGCTAAGATGGCGGCGCCCATAAATAACTCAATTCAAAATGATTCAATGGTTTAAATAAATATTGTGGTCAGTTTTTAAAATGCGTCTAGCAGCTGAATGATTATATTTATTACTAGCTATGCCCGCGACTTCGTCTGCGTGGAAATTTATTTAAAAAACAGTGATTATGAAAGTCTCTTAATGTTAAATCCGCTTACTCATCTACTTTTATCTCGTACTTAAGTCGCGTCGTCATTAAAATTACAATAACTTTTGATAGAGTGGACCGATTTTAATGAAACAAAGATTAAGTTATTCTTGAAGATATGTTTTTTTGATGTGGTTATGTTGTGAAATCAGTACTTATGCAGTATACAAACAGACAGACAGAAAGACAGATATCTATAAAAAAGTTTTCCTAGTACGTACTGTTATACCCTAACCATGTACCCTTATATGCTGACCTTTCTCCGACACCACAGATCTTACCCCTTCCTATCCAGTACCTTTCTCAATACCTAGCGTCAGCATTTCCCGAGTCCTAACACGCTCCACGTTACCACCCAGTCAGTCGTAGTTCATTCCCAGTCTCGGTCCATAACACTCAAAATCCTTATAATTCAGTGTTAAATAATGTGAACAATTCTTATTTAAATAATAAATATATAATTAATCAAATAAATCTTTTTTTTTTAAAGGGATTTTTTAAGATCCCTATAACAGTACGTATTCCTAGACACCTACAACAATTTTTTTCAGGAAAATCTAAAAAGTGCAGACACTTTACATTTACCTTCTTATTATATGCATAGATATAGATGTATATCGAACTATAATACGAAAATTTAATTTAAAATGTATAGTTGGGTATGTTGTCTACTATTGATTTCCACTAACATTCTCATCTCCCAATTATGTTAAGTTTAAAAACGCGATTTTAATCTCCAAAATCGCATAATTTCCCGAAAAAATTCAGTTAAATATCCAGTATCCGAAAAAAAGTTTCACTTCTATCGTGGTTTCATAAAACCACACAATTTTTATTTTCGTTGTATTAATTTAGTATATACGGTTTATACAATTAAATTATCCTTTTTTTTAATTCTATGTAAGCGCGGTTAGTCTACATGAGAATGGTGGAAAGGCTTTATCTAAATCCACCTGGCTAGCTACCACCCTCTAAAATTATCATCAAGCATTCATATATATGTTCTAACAGATGCACTCAAGAACTAGTTCCTCTATAGCGTGCATCCCATCCTAGATCAAATCAGCATTTAAAATTAGAATCAAAATATCCTTTATCCAATTTAGGCCCTGAGTTAGGCCCTTTAGTTAGTTACAAAAGTTAGATATTCTTTTTTTTTTATTGAAGCACGACATAGTGACTGCTCTATACCTGATGTTAAGTATAGTACAATCCAAAAACATCGGCAACCACCGAGAGACAGATTGTCCATCGCCGGTCGTCGTTGTCATGCCGGCCATAATGACGAAAGTCACCCGGTACTGGATATGCACAGGCTGATCCCGAAACGCGACGCGCAGAAGCGAGTCACTATGACGGGCTTTTTCGCCATATGCATGGTGGTTGCGACCCAGTCGGGCTGTAAAACCCTACCACCCCGCTCTCGCCATTGCCTCGTTCGTTGATCAGCAGGGTGCACCACGTGCAGGTGAGGTTGGCTTGGGTGTCTCAAGTCTTAAGATGTTACTCGACACTCCTTACACCCCAAACACTATTCTATTATATTCTTCACTAGAATAACATCATTACGTAAAAAATGCTTGTATAACATTTTCGTAACATATAACTATAAAACGGATACATATATCTGTCCATTTTGGTACTGTCTTCCAGAGTCTTGAGGTCCATTTATGGAAATTGAAAGGACAGTGACGGTAATGAATAATTTCTATACTTTTTTTTTATACTTTGACAAAATATACACCTGTATCATCCTCGTGTATCACTATATCTACTACTGTACCGCATGAAAGCCGTTCAGTAGTTTTCGAGTTTATCGGAAAAATACAGACATACAAATCGACTACCCTTGCTGTTAAATGAAAAAAAAAATTATTCATAACGCATAACATAATATACACGTATACAAGAGTGAATATAAATATTTATATTGGAGCATTATGAAATGATGTCCATATCTCAGCATACTAAAGTGTTCTTCGCGAAACACTTCTTCGAAACACTAAGCGCTGATTGTTAGCTGAAACCCAATGCAATTTACGGTGCGTAAAAAATAAATATTAATTAAAATTATGAAATCTGTATTAATCTATACTAATATTATGAAGCGGTTGAGTTTGTGAGTTTATGACGTTGTAGGGGGTAATCTCAGGAGCTACTGGTCCGATTTGAAAAATTCTTTCAGTGTTATATAGCTCACTTATCGAGGATGGTTTTAGGTTATATATACCATCACGCTAAGACCAATAGGTGGTAAGCACCTATGAAAAATGTTTCAAAATCGGGATTTTTTTGAGATCTTCCGCTGCGTGTTAGCATTAGCCCAAAGTAACTATTCTACATGAACAAAGTCACGGGCAGGGGCTAGTATAATATATATGACAATACGGTCTAAGATAGTAAGTAGTAGATAATAGAGAGGGCTGGCTCTCACCTGTAACCGTCAGAACACACCAACAGGTTCTTGACGACAGACTCGCAAGTTGAAGGTGGTAGCTAGCCAGACAGACTTAGATGAAGCCTTACCACCATGCAATGGTCTCATTATGATATTTTTCTTCATCCGAAGCTCTGACTCAGTTGCTAAGTCTCAAGCCTACGACCAATGACGCAGCCACAACTAATTATTTTCTAGGTGGCAGAGCCACGCTGAAGCTATTACTGGCTTCAGCATGAATGTTCTCCCAGAAAACCGACGTGAAGTAGCAGTGCTTACATTGTTGCGTTTCGTTCGGTCAGTGAGAGCGCTAAGGCCCACCTCGCTTCACCTTTCCCCTCTCCTCTTCCCTATCCTCCCCCTTCCCCAATACAGGCTGGCAACGCACTTGCGACTCCCCTGGTGTTGGCAGTGTCGATGGACGGTGGTGATCACTTAACATCAGGTGACCCATCTGTTCGTTTGCCTCCTATGATATAAAAAAAATATTGAAGCCATGACTTCGAACCGGTTGTTTGTGAAAAGCAAGCATACACCCCACCTGCAAATTCTTCAATATACAAATGAACAAATTGGGGTGTAAGGGGTGTCGCGTAACATCTTAAGACTTGAGACGCCCAAGCCAACCTCACCTGCACGTGGTGCACCCTGCTGAATAATGAACGAGGCAATGGCGAAAGCGGAGTGGTAGGGTTTTACAGCCCGACTGGGTCGCAACTACCATGCATATAGCGAAAAAGCCCGTCATAGTGACTCGCTTCTGCGCGTCGCGTTTCAGGATCAGCCTATGCATATCCAGTACCGGGTGACTTTCGTCATTATGGCCGGCATGACAGCGGCGACCGGCGATGGATAATGTCTCTCGGTGGTTGCCGATGTTTTTGGATTGTACTATGCTTAACATCAGGCGTAGTGCAGTCACTATGTCGTGCTTCAATAAATAAAAAAAAAAGAACCTAAGTAACACGAATCAAAACGGACACCTATTGTTTACGTTTTTTTTTAATTTCTGCTCTAAATACTACCGGATGCGCCATAAAAGGCTTTAAATTAATAGTTTGCCACCAACTCCAGGGTAACAATGGACAGACGGACAGCCGGGGTCAACGGCCCGGTCACGGGGCCACGGTATGGGATCGGCCGACGTTAGGGAAGGGACAACGATCCCGGTCTACCGGAATTTACACATTGCGAACCGGTCACGAAATGCGAATTGATTCGTGCATCCGTTGTCAAACAATTTAAACCAGATTTTATATTGTATAGGTCACGAATTCGAGCCTCGTGTAAGTATGTTATTAGCTCTCAGTTCTTTTTATTTAGTACTAGCGGAGCCTTTGTATGTGTATCTCACTCTGTCACTGACTAAAAACGATATATAAATTTATAGCTACTAGTGGACGCCTAGTGATCGACATTCGACCATATATAATTGATTTTTTAAAGTTTGAACTTTATTAGAGTTCTTTTGTCAAAGAGTATACTTCTATAATCAAAGGCTTTCATCATGGCTACTCAGTTATTTGCCATTTGCAAAGATCTTTATTATATAATCATTAAAAAAAATCTATGTGTAAATGATAATGAAAATTAATTATAAATTGGAAACAAAAACCACGTGGTAAAGCTTAAATCTTAACCAAACATAACTTTACGAAAATAAAGAAATTTATCAAAACCCATAATATAATTTTCAATTAATTTTACACGACACCATTGGGTGGTATTTCTGGGTGATATTAAATTAAATGTAGTCTGTTCATTATGAGAAATAGTGATATGCCCAGTATCATCGTTTGGAAAAGTAATGGATGCACAACACAATCAAATGGTGAATCCAAGACAAAGATGTTTTTAATACTGCGATTAGCTTTTGAAAATAAATCCTTCTTTGTTGCTACGTGAGGTTGAACGTAGAGGTCTAAGTCATGAATTACTTTTATGAACAAAATTCTTATCTTCATTATACAGAGTATTATTTGGCTCATTTTTTTATTAAATCATCATTTGAACTGAGTTCACCATAAAAAATAATAAACATTACAGTAATAGTTATATTTTATAATATCATTGTTGAAAGTAGGCTGAAAAATGGTAATTAGAACGTAAGAGTTAATAAATACATATAGTCGAGCATAGCAACCTTATTCACAACCTTTTATGAAGTTCGTAATTATTGACGGCTGTCAAAATGTCTTTTTTATTTACATGTGTATATATGTTGTGTAAAATTCGAGTAGTAGTGTGAGTAGTGCATATTTTAATTAATTTAATGTACTTCTAATGCATTTTATATAAAACGGCTTTCTGCACTTCTCCGGAATATAAACTTTATCTTGTAGTTCGGTGAAGCTGTTAAGACCTTGCTAGGTAAATAGCGTAGTCAGTTCGAAAAAAAAAAAAACTTTAACTATGCCAAATTTCAAGTTCACCCGTTGACGGCAAATAGGTTAAAAAGGGGTAAAAAAATTGTGCTTCAGGTATTTAAATATATAGATACATTTTAAAGTAAAACTTTTTTCCATCACCTCAAATTTTTTTGTCCATCTATAGCATATCGCATTACAACCAACCGTGGAGTAGCTTTAAATTGAAAAGTGTTCGGTAGAGAAGCCTAGGTCAATATGGCGGCGACCATGGCTCAATTTGAAATGATTAAGTAATTTAATTAATAATAAATATTGTGTTATTAATTTTTTTTTAAATGCGTCTATCATACGAATGATTATATTTATTGCTAGCCTCTGCCCGCGACTTCGTTCGGGTGGAATAGATGATTTGTGCTAACGCTTACACGCAGCGGAAGCTTTCAACAGAAAAAAGACCCCGATTTTTAAACATTCTTCAGCGGTGTTCCACCCTATTAGTCTTAGCGTGATAATATATAGCCTCTAACCATGCTCGAAAAATGAGCGGTATAACTTTGAAAAAAAATTTCAAATCGGAGCAGTTATCCTTTTTTCCTTTATACAGGAGAAAATCCGTCATGGATACACCTCGCACTGCCGGGGGACAGTGCGAGAGTTATATGAGACTCCTACTGACTAAAAACTCCTGTGCCGCCTTTGCGCGTATGTATCCAGGGCCGAGAGTTGGCGGTGAACATGTGCTCCTTTAAACCCTGGTCATGCGCTTGGGTCCCTGTAGATGGTCGAACGGGGGACCCACGCATCGAGAGATGAAATTCCTCCCTCCTGCTTCCTTGCTCCTGAAACGGCGGCCGAGGCCGTGCTTTACATCACGGGCCTTCATTCCACAGCAACGGTCGCTCCCGCGCCAGTCGCCTGAAGGCTAATTAGGGAGGCATTTGGTGAGGTGCATTTGCACCTCTCCTCCGCCTATGGTCGACCCTCCAGCGTCGTATCGCCGGGGCATCTGGCTGCCTCTCTCTGAGCCTTTCGACTTCCTCTTTTTGTTGGAGGACAGTTTCGCAAAAAACAAGTACAGCACTCCATGACCTCTCGCTTCCGATCATGGATCTAACCAGGGCCGGCAGCGAGAGATTATTCCCCACTACCAGCGCTAACCAGCACTGGGCGAGGACAGCCTCTCCTTCCACGTCATAAGCATCGTTCTATGCAAGCGAGCCTTGTATGCTTCCTCCTCTCTAGGTACGATAATCTCGCCCCGTGCCAGCCTGTCTCTTCGCCAACTGTACATGCCAGTCACAAACTCACAAACCTACAAACTTTATAATATTAGTATAGATTTATTTCGTACTATTTTTTTTATATATTTTTCAGAACTCAATTAAAATGTATAGTTAGATATCTTGTCTAGTATTGATTTCCCATTATGATTCCCATTTTCCAATTCACCGAAAATTTACAGTTAAATGTACGATTCGCAAAAAGTTTTACCTTCAATGTGGATCCATAACGCCGTACAATTTTTTTTTCATTATATATTCACGTTTCAAACAATCCAATTCACAACGCCCTAAAAGAAGTTTCGTTTCTACTAATTCGGTTGTAAACGAAAAGATAAATATATGAATTGAATAGGACAATTTCCGAAAAACCGGTTTGCGTTGCGACAACACTATTTGACGCACCACACCATTGTTTTATAGAGTTTTTCTACATAGTAATGTTATTAACCTAGATTGTTTAGTGTTGTATAGATTTTGTTATACCAAAGGAAACGCTTAAGAAACCTACGATATCATTTTTATGTGATAATTGACATGTATCCAAAATACAATATATCTATGTGTAATTTTCCAATGCTAAAAACTGTAATAATTTGGAAGTTAACTGTAAAAGTCCTGACTTAACATGACTACTAGAATTGGTGTATAAATACTGTTGCCAAAAATCGTTGCCGAATATTAGCAAGACGAAGTTTTGGGCAACATTATATATACTACAACTTCCTCCTATTTCTTAACCATCTTTCTTTAATTGTTTTTTTTTTTCGAAATGAAAACGCTGTTGCCCTGGAAAGGTCTTTACAGCTTCACCGAACTACTGAGGCGAGCGTTGAGCAACTAACTCAAGGATGCACGGCACACCTCGGCTTGGGCTGTCGCCTGATTTGTGCAAAAATCGCGACCTTTTTTTTTCCGCCTTCCGCTAAGTTTGGGGTGACACGAGATCTCATTGGACTTCATCGTGTCGCCCCAAGCGGTTGGCCCAGCGTAAAACGACACTACGCTAGGACTCCTCCTTGGAAGGAGACGGTCCTGTGATTAACGGCCGTCTCCTCCATCCGCCGGACCGGTGCGAGGGAAGATGAGCCCTCTTACTGGTTCTTCGTTGGTGGAGACGGCCGCTTAGAGGGTCATCCTCACGGACCCTCTCCGCCGCCTCCTTCTGTAAGACGACTTCCTCACAGAAGGAGGCTACCATGTTCCATACAGACTCGCTGCCGAGCATGGCTTTCACCACGCTCGGCAGTGAGAGATCCTCACCTATCACCGCAGCCAGACTGCGACACTCAGACTGTTAACGCGTTAATATATATTTTTATCTTTGACATATGTAACTGAGATTGTCACCAATAGATGGCGCCCCCACGGTTTGAAACTGGGTATCGAAAGGTGTGTCAACATATGTTAGTCTGTAATATTTTAGTTTAATAAATACCTCGGCCTAGCAAGTGTTTTCTTTGACAATAGTCATTAATACCTGCAGAAAGTTAGGACCGTTTTTGGAATAAATTGTTAACCGTTGTACATGGTCCTGTTCGAGTCGGACGGCAGATTTATTTGTTTGTGCGGCATCTCATCGTTCACGGCGACTACTAGCAGATACTGTATGAGACGGGTACAGTACGACTACACACAGCGAAGTATAAGAAGTCAAGACAACAGTGAGTTGGCAAAAACAATTGTGATAGTGTACTGTGTTGTACGGACAAACTGTGAGTACTTTGATATTATATTTGTTGAAACAATTCGAGACATAGAAAATTAACGTTTAATGCATGAAGAGACTTAGAAAATTTACAAGTGTTGCATGGACTTAGAATAATTTCACAAAAACTTGAGTGACGGGGAATCCACGCCGGTTTTCTTATAGAAAAACAAAACACTTTGAAAATTTTCTACAAAAAGTTCATCAACTTAGAAAAATTTTGCGAGTTAAATTTATTGAAGTTAAATTTTGAATTGAGTAAACAAAAGTAATTCGAGATTAACTGATTGAATACAAGTCTATCAACATGGAAACATACGTTAAGTGTCAAGATGATGTTAAGTCAAAGATCCAGAAAGCCAGGGTTAATTTCAAAAAGAGCCCTAAAGAGCGAATTAATTTGTCCTACTTAGAGACACGTCTTGAAACATTGGAAAATTATTGGACTTCATATAGAGATACCCACAGAGCGATAATTACCGAGTTTGATAGTAAAGATCTCGCAAAATCATTGTATTATACTTCCGATGCATATGGTGAAACAGAAGAGTTATACACAGATTATAAAACGGAATTGAAGACAGCAATTTTGAAGGCGAACGTCGATCATAGCCATCGCGAGTTAACGGATACTGAAATAAATGTGTCAAAGGCCGACCAATCTTTTAGCGTTAAATTACCAAAGATATCAATACCTACCTTCAGTGGTCAATACACTGAATGGATCAGTTTTCGTGACTTATTTACTTCACTCATTCATAACAATAAGAGATTGGACGACGTTCAACGTTTACACTATCTAAAGAGCTATTTAGTAGGCGAAGCGGAACAACTTCTCCGTCATATTCCTGTTACGTCTTCCAATTATGTAACGTGTTGGGATACACTACAACATCGGTATAATAATAAGAAACATCTAGCAAATAGTATTTTAAAACGTTTCATGTCACAAAAAAATGTTTTGTCTGAATCTTCTACATGTATAAAAGAGCTGTTAGATACAACTAATGAATGTATAAACGCACTTAAAAATTTAAACATTGATATTTCTTCTTGGGATATAATTATAATATACATTGTAAGCTTAAAGCTCGATACTGAGTCTCGAAAACTATGGGAAGTTCAAATTAGTAAAATTACAGATGAATTGCCAAAATTAAGCGATTTTTTGGACTTTTTAGATCAGCGATTTCGATCTCTCGAGTTTTTAGATAATAAGATTTCTAAGTCACATAAAGTACATTCAACGAAAGTAATGCATGTAATACCGATAGCCTCTTGCACGTTTTGTTCTGAAAATCATAAAATAATTAATTGTAAGAAATTTGCTAAGGAAAATGTCGATGCTCGTCGTAACTTTGCTCAAACTAATAGGTTGTGTTTTAATTGTCTCGGAATAAATCATACTGTGTTTTCATGTCGTCAAACAACCAGTTGCCGTATTTGTAAGAGAAGACATCACTCATTACTTCATCCAAAAACGGTTCATAAAAGTGACCACAATACAAGTGATCAATCAAATAGTGTGGATCGAATAGCAACCCCATCATCCACATCACAAGGCGAGGGTACAAATATCGTTACTTGTTTCTCAAATATGAGCAGCCAAGTTCTACTTGCCACTGCCTTAGTAAAGGTAGAGACGAGAAACAGTACTCATTTTATAAGATGTCTTATAGATCAAGGGTCGCAAGCATCTTTTATTACGGAAGCAGCAGTGCAGATGCTTGGCCTTAAGAAATTACCCAGCATGAGTTATATTTCAGGTCTGAGCGGTGACCAGACTGCAACCTTGCAGTCTAAATGGCACGTTAATTTAAAAATTCAGTCCCGCCATGATCACAACTTTACCGTTGAGGTTAAAGCTCATGTTATAACTAAAATAACATCTCTACTTCCCGAAAGGAAAATTGAATATAAGCTTTTACCGTCACAATTTTCATTAAAGGAATTAGCAGATCCTTTATTTGGTACTCCAAATAAAACGGACATATTGCTAGGAGCAGAAATATATTGTCAGATCTTGAAAGAAGGTGTTATCAAAGGTCCACCAGGTTTCCCTATGGCACAAAATACTTATCTTGGTTGGATTCTTTCTGGCTCTATATATTCTGAAAATAATACTATACAACATAATAAAATAGTAAGTATGCACAATCACACTACCGATGATCTCTTAAAAAAATTTTTGTTGGAAATGCAACCTTGTAATAGTAACCGGCTTTTAACTGAAGAGGAACAAGCCTGCGAGGACCTTTTTGGGAAAACCGTCCAAAGAGATCATTCTGGTCGTTATGTAGTTAAATTACCTTTTAAATCAGATGACCCAAAGTGTAAATATGGGAATTCTTTACAGATAGCACAGAAGAGATTTCAGTTATTAGAGAAAAAACTAAGTAATGACCCTGAGTTTCAGCCCCAATATTCTGATGTCATTGATGATTATTTGTCTTTAGGTCACATGGAAATGGTACCTGAGTCAGAGATAGAGAATAGTAATGCTGTATATCTTCCGCATCATGCGGTGGTTAGACAAGATAAATCGACAACAAAGGTTAGGGTAGTCTTTGATGCTTCATGTACTTTGAGTAATGGATCATCATTAAACAAAGACATGATGGTTGGTCCGACACTACAACCTGACCTAAGACATATAATCATGCGTTGGCGATGTTACCCATTATGTCTTGTTGCAGACATTGAAAAAATGTACAGACAAATTAAAGTGTCTGAGGAAGATGTTGATTTTCAACGCCTTTTGTGGCGTAGGCAACCGAATTCAGAACTTCAACATCTAAGGTTATTGAGAGTAACTTTCGGAACATCCTCAGCACCGTATTTGGCCGTAAGAGCACTGCAACAGTTGTCATATGATGAGGGACAGCATTTTCCTTTAGTAGCTAATAGGGTTCTAAAGGAATTTTATATGGATGACCTTATGACTGGTTGCGATAGCGTTCAGGAAGGATACCAGATTTATAGGCAAATGAACGATATGTTAAGTCGTGGTGGTTTTACACTTCAAAAGTGGAGTTCCAACGATGAGGAACTGCTACAAATGATGCAAGGTGATTCAAGGGATTTAACAAAAAAATTGGAATGTAAGTTAGATTCTGTTATAAAAATTTTAGGCTTAACATGGAATAGAATTTGTGATCAATTTCAATATACAGTTCAGCTCCCTGCTCTTGAAACACCCGTCACTAAAAGAAGAATCATCTCAGATATTGCAAGATTATTTGATCCCCTTGGTTGGATTGCGCCAGTCATAACCTCTGCTAAAATATTCATTCAAAGAATATGGTTATCTGGTGTTGACTGGGACGAAGAAATCCCTCCCAATATATTAAAGGACTGGATTATTTACCGAAGGGAACTCTTTCATCTCACAGATTTTCACTTACCTCGATGGATTGGCACAAGTAGTAACTCTGTTTACACTGAATTACAAGGGTTTTCTGATGCATCCAACGTAGCTTACGCTGCGGTGGTTTATTTGAGAAGTATGAACGCTGAAGGAGAAATTCATGTACACCTCATAGCTTCCAAGTCCAGGATTGCACCAGTAAAACAAGTCTCAATACCTCGACTTGAGTTATGTGGAGCTGTTTTGCTAGCAAAACTTCTTCATGAAACTTCAGAAATTTTAAGCATACCACAAACAAACATCCACGCCTGGACCGACTCTTGTGTTGTTCTTGCTTGGTTGAGTAATCACCCCAGTAAGTGGAAAACCTTTGTAGCTAATAGAGTTTCTGAGGTGTTAACTACAATGGATAGTAGTCAGTGGTCCTACGTATCGTCTGAAGACAATCCAGCAGATTGTGCGTCGCGTGGTGTTATTCCGGGTGAATTGGCTAAAATTAAATTGTGGAAACATGGCCCTAAGTGGCTAAAAGAAAATACAGTCCATTACAAAAAAGGAAATGTTAGTGAAACTAATATAGAAAAAAAGAGAGAAAAGATTACAGCATGCGTTGTTACAGAAAGTGAAAGTATTATAAAAAGATTTTCTAGTTTAAATAGATTAATAAGAGTAATTTCATATTGTAAGCGATTTGTTAATCTAGCACGTAGAAAAGAATTTATTAGTAAAAATACAAGTTGGCTAACTACAGAAGAAATAAACAATTCACTACTTACATGTATCCGGTTATGTCAGCGAGAATGTTTTCTGGAAGAAATAGAAAGGTTAGAGAAATCGCAAAGGATAAACAAAAAAAGGAAACTTACCTCGCTTAATCCGTTCATAGATGGTGAAAAAATCCTCCGTGTAGGTGGTCGTTTACAGAAAGCGGGAGTCACTGAAGAAATGAGACATCCAATACTGATTCCGTACAAATCGCATTTAACTGATTTAATTGTTGCTGATGCACATGAACGTACACTTCATGGTGGGCCTCAATTAATGACAAACTACTTAAGGACACGATACTGGATTATTAATGTGAAGAATCTGGTCAGAAAATATGTTCGAAATTGCGTTATTTGCATCCGTTATGCTGCTAAAACTAACCAACAGTTGATGGGTCAGTTACCATCAGCACGTGTTACAGCGTGTCGTGCCTTTTTTCAGAGCGGTGTTGATTACGCGGGTCCCATCGCTATTAGACCCACAAAGGGTCGTGGTTACCGCTCCACAAAGGGTTATATTTGTTTATTCATCTGCATGACTACTCGTGCTATTCATCTTGAAGTTGTCAGCGACTTAACTTCAGATGCCTTTTTAGCGGCGTTTAAGCGATTCGTTGCACGTAGAGGACATTGTGCAGATTTGTGGAGCGATAATGGTACGAGTTTTGTGGGAGCTAATCGTGAGTTGAAGCGGTTATTTCAAAGGGGTTCGATTGTGACACAAGATATAACAGAATGGTTAGCGGGCAACAAAACTACCTGGCACTTTATTCCACCTCATTCTCCGAATTTTGGAGGACTTTGGGAAGCAGGAGTTAAGGACTTAACTCTTAAACTTAAACTTGGTGGACACCAAGTATCATCTTAAGAGAGTCATCGGAAATAGTACACTCACGTTTGAGGAAATGACTACTGTTCTTTGTCAAATAGAAGCGTGTCTTAATTCACGCCCGATGACTCAAATAAGCAACAATCCAGAAGATGGCTTCCCTCTTACTCCGGGACATTTTCTCATCGGAGAACCTCTTGTACTTGTTCCTGACACCAATTTCGAGAATTCGACAATGAGTACTCTTAAGAGATGGCAATTTGCTCAACGGCTTGTGCAGAGTTTTTGGCGTAGATGGTCCAGCGAGTATCTCACACAGCTTCATCACCGGTATAAATGGTCACATATTACACCAGAACCTAAGGTTGGAGATGTAGTGTTAGTCAAAGAAGATGGTCTTCCTCCGGCAAGATGGTTGTATGGCATAATAACTGAAAAACACGTTGGTACGGATAATTTGTCTCGCGTGGTTTCTTTAAAATGTAAAGGATCTATTATTAAAAGACCAGTATCGAAGCTAATCATTCTACCAATTACAACATAAATACTTTTTACTCTTAATACTTATATAGCGAACCTTACTTGATAGTTTTGTTGAAATGTATCACTTTAAACCTTAATTAGATCATGTAATTCGATACAATTTCATGGTACTAGTTTTATGATGGACACTCTGTCCATGGCGGGCGGAATGTTAACGCGTTAAAATATATTTTTATCTTTGACATATGTAACTGAGATTGTCACCAATAGATGGCGCCCCCACGGTTTGAAACTGGGTATCGAAAGGTGTGTCAACATATGTTAGTCTGTAATATTTTAGTTTAATAAATACCTCGGCCTAGCAAGTGTTTTCTTTGACAATAGTCATAAATACCTGCAGAAAGTTAGGACCGTTTTTGGAATAAATTGTTAACCGTTGTACACAGACAGAGCGTGCTGTGCGGTGTCCGGGTCAACGCCGCACTGATGCCATACGGCGGTGGGCTCCTTGCGCGACCTATCTTTTTTTTTTTTTTTTTTTTTTTTACGTGGGGAAATCCCTAACGGATACCCACCCCCCCTGGGGAGAGGGTGGGTTATGTCCGATTCGCACGGACTAAAACCCCACGGTGTACGTCTTCCGCTATTGTTGGGGCGGCACGAGATCTCTATAGACTTCATCGTGCCGCCCCAGCGGTGTGGCCCAGCGGCAGAAGTGCCGCCGCCGAGCCTCGTCTTGTAAGGAGACAGCCGGGTACACACCGGCCGTCTCCTTCTCGTCTGCTGGACCTGTGCAATGGGAAGGTGGGGCCCCAGCCCCACCCGTCCCTAGGTCCGGCTACGGTGGCGGGAGGAGGCGGTCAAACTGCCGCCTCCTCCTGCCTGTCCTCCTTTGGCGGAGACGGCCGCTTAACGGGTCGTTCTCGCGGACCCTCTCCGCCGCCTCCTTCTGCGAGACGACTTCCTCGCAGAAGGAGGCAACTACGTTCCATACGCTGAGCTAACCTAAGCTAAGCCATCTAGATATACGTATATGAGTTATTGGAACATGCATGTGTACCTCAACAACTCCTATATGTATTTTATGTCGGAAAAAATCCTCTAAACTCTGAAATAGAACAAACCTCGTGTATGCGTGTAGGCGTGCACGTGTGTATAGATGATGTGTGTGAGTTGTGATATAAGGTTATAAGTGATATAAGGTTTTGTGTCACTGTATCGCGTGAGCAGCGTACTCAAGGGCTCCACGCCGAGGGAACGGACCTAGGCTTGAGCCGCTGCCGAGGGGACTCTTTAATCGTTGAAGTGAGTCTTCTTATTGCAAGGTGGGGGAAAACTTTCGTCACGAGCTGCGCGTTAGACCTAAGGTAGATATATATTTATGTGCAAGTACACACAGAGTACACAGTACAGTGTAGGTAAGTATGTATAATTGTCTGTCTGGGTCTAGTATTATACTTTTTTTTTCTCGAACAGACTACGCTATTGACCTAGCAAGGTCTTATCACCTTCACCGGACTACTGTATTATGCCAAAATGAATAAATGTGTAGTTAATTATATATAGTACGAAATATCGTGTAGTATATAGTTTATGGCCATTCTCATATGTATATAAATCGATCGTTTCGTTTCCTCCACATTGATACACACCCTGTTTTTTTTAAATATTTTGTTTAGTCAAAGAGTCTATGTTATCAAGAAAATTGTTTACAAATATTTGTTTTTTTTTTTCTTAATATTAAACTTTATAATGGTTTAAATTCAAATTTGGAGCACTGAAAGACATTCGCTTATACAACACGACTGTTTAAAGAGTGACAAACTTCAATCATGTGATAGTTTATAGTCACATTTAACATAATAATAATATCAAAACATATACTAATAAACAACCAAGAAAACCTATGTAAAATTTTGTTCTAAGACTGTCAAAAGTATAGCTACAAATGTGTAAATAAAATAGTAAACCTAAGTGCAATGACCGGTGCCAAAAGCTACAATGGGCGACCCGGATTTAATAACTTTCTATAATAAAACGGGCGATAAACTCTTTTGTTTGTTCCTGACGTTCCTACGTTCCCTTTCAAATGAAAGTGAAATCATCCGACGGTCAATGACACTGTACTGGATAGACGCGTAAAGGATTGTGTATATTTTTTGTATTTTCCTAGATAATCAGTTTAAATATTAAACACCGATTTTTTATTAAATTTATAACGAGAATCGATTGCAGAATGCCCTCCAAAAATATTGCTATCGTCTAAACAGCCACCTGGTATAAAGAGGCAAATAAAATAGTTAAATGCTTTGTTCTCCTCTGTTTCTCTGGCGATTTTATTTATTCTTTTTGTTGTGTATGTACGTATTAACGAATTCTAGTATTACAAGCAAAAGATCAGTAAGTTTTTTTTTCAATACCACTGTAGCTCTATAACTCTAAAAAGCCATCTATTTGCAAACTGGCTGGAACTTGTTAATTTATTGTAATATCGAATGTGCCAATCAAACAGATGAAAAATCTCCTATGATTATAAAGGCCGTATTATAGTTAAATATAAATAAATAAATACAGACTATATTACGCACTCTCAGTTTCATTATTACGCCATTTAAAATAATCTACGCTCCTACACCATTGATTAATCGACACTTTTATTTATATAAGTTACTAGCCTCTGTCCGCGACTTTATTCGCGTGGAATAAAAATATCCTTTATTTCTAACACGCAGCGGAAGCTCTCAAGAGAAAAAAACCCTCATTTTGAAACATTCTTCACAGGTGCTCCGCTCCTATTGATCTTAGCGTGATGGTATATAGCCTATAACCATTCTCGATAAATGAGCTATATAACATTGAAAGAATTTTTCAAATCGGGCCAGTTGTTCCCGAGATTACCCTCTACAACTTCACAAACTCACAAACTTTACCTCTTTATAATATTAGTATAGATAAGGTTTTCATAGTGCACAGTCCTTACTTATACTACATATCACAATATTACTATAATATTCAACAAAGTTAATCAACCCACAAAATAAAAGCAGATAATATTAGATAATATGTCTGAAGAAAAACTTTGTACCCCTCAATATAGTTCAATGTAGACCACTGGGCGACCAATAGTATAATAAATTACACTAATCTCGTTTTTGGTCAATATTTTCAAGTTAATAGTTGTCGTAAATTTAAAAAAATGAGCCGTCACGGAACGCCAAGCAGATGTGAAACATCGAAATTTATCGAATCGAACGAATCTGAAATTCACAAATCACATTATAGGTATGCGAGCTCAGTGCGATAAGAGAGATTGCGCACGTTCGCCTGCTCGTGGCATCGCGTCGCCACGTCTCTCCAACACACTACGGCCCGTAACCACGCCAACAATAAGGTTAACCATCGCCTATAGATGTTTCACATCAAAAAGCACTACCACCACGTTATGAGTTCATAGAGACGTTTTAGATCAACAAAAACTTCGGCACGTTACGTTTACTGATTCTAGGAACCGTAAACATCCTAAAACATAAATTACAGCCTATTTATACTATTATAAATAGATTCGTAAATAAATCGTAATATTGGATGTTGCAACAACTACAATACCCCGACCAAAAGTTGCACAATGACGGGAAATTTCAAAATAACCCGCTCGCCGCCGCACCGGACTATTAATACCACTAGAGTTTTCAATAACATATCGACGTTCGCAGCCAATCGCTGTTCAAATTCCGTCATAACTTTACGGTGATGTCGCAGTAAAAGCTATTAATTTCAAATATCTATAGCGGTGGGTTAGACCGACTGTTGACGTGACGGTATGCAAATCGTAGTACCTCAAAATATATCAATCAATAAATAGTATGGAATAAAATCACTACAACGTCAAATACACGACGCATTTTGTATGGATTTCACTACATTAGTAATTTTTTATTCAAATTCCGGATATATGATTACTAATATACCTTATATAACAGTTATATATTATTATGTATATAATTATACGCCGTATATAATTATACGGCGGTTAAGAAACAGATGGGAGATCCTCTAGCTCCCCGGGGAATTGGAGCAGAGAAGAAAATATGAGAGAGGGTTAAGGATGGAGAGGTGGGGGTGGGACCTGGCGGACGCGCAGTACGGTCGATATACTATCGACGCCGTCCGCCCGGTCCTGCCCGAATGGTGCAATCGACGATGGGGCTCCCTGTCGTTTCGTCTGGTGCAGGTGCTGACCGGGCACGTGTGCTTCGGTTGGTACCTGTACCGGATAGCACGCAGGGAGCCGACCACCGTATGCTATGAGTGAGGCGTTGAACCGGACACCGCGCAGCACACACTTTCCGAATGTGCTGCGTGGGAGGAGCGACGCCGCATTCTGGCTGCAGCGGTGGGTGATGATCTCTCGCTGCCGAGCGTCGTCAAAGCCATGCTCAGCAGCGAGAATGTGTGGAGTGTTGTTGCCTCCTTCTGTGAGGAGGTCGTCTCGCAGAAGAAGGCGGCGGAGAGAGTCCGTGAGAAAGACCCTCACAGTGGCCGTCTCCGTCAACAAAGGGTAGGCAGGAGGAGGCGGCAGTTTGACCGCCACCTCCCACCTTAACCGGACCAGGGAAGATGGGTCTTCCCATTGCACGGTTCCGGCGGACGGAGGAGGCGGCCGGTGTGTACCCGGCTGTCTCCTTACAAGACGAGGCCCGGCGGCGGCACTTCTGCTGCTGGGTCAACCGTTGGGGCGGCACGATGAAGTTTATAGAGATCTCGTGCCGCCCCAACTATAGCGGAAGACGTACACCGTGGGGTTTTAGTCCGTGCGAGTCGGACATAACCTACTCTCTCCCCCGGGAGGGTGGGTATCCATAAGGGATTTCCCCACGTTAAAAAAAAAAAAAGATAGGTCGTGAATTGCATGTATCAGCCAACAGCCCAAGCCGAGGTGTGCCGTGCACCCTTGAGCCAGTTGTCAAATAAAATCAGCTGAGTGCCTTAAGCGCTCGCCTAAGTAGTCCGGTGAAGCTGTTAAGACTTTGCTGGGTCAATAGCGTAGTCAGATCGAAAAAAAAAACACACACACACACAAACAAACGTGCCTGAAGACTTTCTTTAAAATATGTAGTGATATTATTAGTTATTGCTTAACATTTAAATGCCGTCAGCTGGCGAAAGGTTAATTTTGGCGTGGTTTACGATCGGCAGTAAAGTCACCATGTCGGCGTCGCGTTGCCTCCAAGATGGCCGCGGTTAATGTCAAAAAGGGCGCGAAAACGAAGAAATGGCCGCTCGAGGCCGTTATATTTTAATGGTTTGTCTTTCTGGGCTATTATTTTTGTATAAAGCTGTGTAATATCAAATTGTTCCTTCAACATTGTAAAGATATTCAACAAATACTTTAAACTTTATTAGTTAAAAAGTTTGTAGAATATGTAGGAAATGTTATAGAAATAGCTCGGATAACTACCAATAAAAATCTCTTTCAAATTACATTTTTGTTTTATTCAACAGTATTTGTGGAAAATTGAGATTTAACGAGCAGTACCTGGGCGACTGAGCCTAGCTTGTTTCTTTAAAAATTATTTTTAAATTAAAATAAACTGTTAGGTTTGCCTTATAACATTAACGATTCCATTTCCAAAAAAAGATATTAAAAAAAATATATCTCTTCTGCTGTCACTCGGATTCGAACTGGAGTTACACGGATTTTCGAAGCTACCAATTTCCATCTGAGCTATTTTTGTTTTGACAGCGGCAGCGAAATTTACCTCCATGTTCTAGGCATACCTTTTCGTTGCCTCAAATCACTATTAAATTAGTTTTCTATGAATAAAATCTAGCTAAATCGATTTATCGTCCCTGAAACTACCTAAATACTAACAGAAATAGATGACGCCGTTTCCGAGATTCTGAATGTATACAAATATAAAAATATACAAGAATTGCTCATTTAGATATAGATTTTTATGATATTTTAATGATCGAGATAGATTTATATAGATTATTAATTTTTATATTCGATCATTTTCAACTGAATTGGTACCGGAAAAAAATTATTACGATTGTGTACCTAGTAGATACTATATAGCGATAAATACTAGATAGCGACCACCATATACCAAGCGTAATAATCGCAATAGTGTAACAAAAAAAAATTGGACCGTTACGGGGACGCCTGGCAGATGTGAAACATCGAAATTGTTCGAATCGAACGAATTTCAAATTCTCAAATTACACCATAGGTAGGCGAGCTCAATGCGGCAAGAGAGATTTCGCACAGTCGCTCGCGCTTGGCATCGCGTCGCCACGTCTCACACACTCGCCATACCAATAATGAGGTTTACTCGCGCCTATAGATGTTTCATATTAAAATAAAGTCGTAATATCAATGTCAGTACAAAGTCTAAATTAGAGTTTCCCAGCCTTCTTTCCTCACTTTCAAAATTTCCCTTATTCCGATGGACCACCTACAAAAATGTGAAGATTAGATCTAACTATGGACATTTGCAAGTCTTAACACGTACTAACAATGGTATATGCAAGTTTTTATTAGTAACAGACGCTGAGCATCTTAAAACATTATCTACCTATATTTATACGTCAAATCAAGCTAACAGGTGTAAGGTTGTATTAAAACTGTTGCCTACATTATACACTCAGCCTGAACTATATAGTCCATATTCAGAGCAGCAAAAAGATTAATGAGGTATGTTCATCCAAATAATAACATTAAGTTCATCATCCCCATTGTCATTTAACTTTCAAGAGTATAATCCCCGAATGGCCGTGATTTTATTATGTTTTCAAGTTAACATAACCGGAGAGGGCAGGGTCTCGTAGGGTGCTCGGCGGACCGTGGCGATTCGCAATCGCTCCAAATGTCGCGACTTGGCATTTACACTGACATTTCGCCAATCTAACCTTATTTTGGTACCTATTATAATGGTGCAATAGGAAGGTAACTCGTAGGGAAAGGTATCATTTTACTATTGTTGTTATATAAGTATCTATTTCTCGGATAATGAATTCTTTTGTTGCTTAAATCGGCAGTTACAATACATTTTCCTATATCATTGATATTCCTATAATCTAGCTCAATTCCTCGTTAGCGTCGACACTTTTGTATCGTTAGCTATCATTTTTATTTTTATAATGTAACAAGTGACGATATAGCCCATAATAATAATATGTTCATTTTTTTAATTATTTTTTTTCGAAATGACTATGCTATTGACCCAGCAAGGTTTTAACAGCTTCACCGGACTACATTATGTTCATTTGTTTGTGAATACATCAATGACAATGCATTTTCCTATATCATTGTTTACATTTCTATAA
>JACEII010000043.1:4403564-4432676 GCA_014332785.1 Antheraea mylitta
CAGATAGAGGGGATCTCTAGGTCTCTATGGAGATCGACTCTCCGGATGTACCACGGGGCACCGGTCACTTTACGTAAAATGAACAGACTGTTAACAGCATAAGTTAAAAACAATGCCGTATATATTACAAAATTTGAAAGTCGTGTATAACAATAAATTATGTAATGTAAAACTGTAGTTAAAAAACTAGATATTTATAAACACGATCCGCCATTTTGCATCTGGGTCTTAAAAAAAACAGCCAAGAAGCAGCCAAGAGCAAGAGCTAGTTGTCAAATAAAATCGGCTGAGTGCTTTAAGCGCTCGCCTTAGTGGTCCGCTGAAGCTGTAAAGGCCTTCCTAGGTCAATAGGGTAGTAAGCTGGAAAAAAGAAAGCCATGGCCTCTTAGTGCTAAACCTGGAGCATTCCTGAAGCAAGTGTTCAAAATTTTGCACTGAAACGATATTAACTATTTTTTTTTGTTTTTGCAAGGTTAACACTATCTTGAGGACAGTATTTAACTAGACGACCACAATAAATTCCTTTACAAACATGAAAATCTACATCCCGAAACATTACAGAAGAATTATTTAGAATATGAATAGAACTTTCTTTTGACCATAACAAAGGAAGCATTAAATCACAAATTTGATAAATAATACATGATCTTATCAACATAAAGAGTTCGTTGAGCTTTCCGCAAAAACTATGACTTTTAATAATCCATTGGCCCAAATAGATAATGATATCATACGTTAGGAGAAACAAAGGAAAGCGGTCGCCATGTTTTATTCATGACGTTCGGAAATAGTGTGTATACGAAATATTATGTTAATCATATGTAATGAATGTACAATCGAGTTGCCTGAAGGATTTTGCTTCTAATACAACTATTGTTGTTTCCTATATATATAACACTGGCTTCTTCCCGCGACTTTATTCGCGTGGAATAGTTACTTCGGGCTAACGCTAACACCCAGCAGAAGTTCGCGACAACCCAAGCCGAAGTGTGCCGTGCACCCTTGAGTTAGTCGCCCAGACTCGGGTGAGTGCCTTTAGCGCTCGCCTCAATAGTTCGGTGAAGCTGTAAAGAGCTTTCCAAGTCAACAGCATTTACATTTCGAAAAAAAAGTATAGGTGTATGTTATGTCTCTGATCAAGTATCAAGTGTTTCATTATTGCGTATTCTTGTTTTAGATGACTTTAGTGTGACAAAGTGTTGATTTTCTAAAATCTTTCAAGGATAAGTTATTTCTATTTTATTCAAATCAAATCAAAAATACTTTATTCAGTTTAGGCCCTAATAAGGCACTTATGAACGTCAAAGCTACCAGCGGTTCGGAAAATAGCCAAGTCATCGAGAGGAACCGGCAAGAAACTCGATGGGATACATCTTTTGACATAGAAGTATATTTCCAAATCATTATAAAAAACATGTTCATTGTTTTTAATCCGCTTCACTCGTACACAATAACTCAACTAGATTTTTTATGTCAAGTGCTCTAAATTTTGCAAAGTAGGATCAAATACAGCAAGATCATGTATATTTTTTTATACATGAACTTTCTTAGTCATGTAGTGATAACACATGCTTAATAGCAGTAAACATGGATTTACTTAAATTTGCAAAATAAAATCTGATAAAACGTCTAGTTCTATACTAATGTAATTAAAAAAACTTCTTAAAAAACTAACCTATATAGATTTACAGTAGATTTATGATTACTTTTTCCAAGATCTCATTATTTGCCAACTATTTTTTTTTAAAGAAGCAGTCGACTTTTATATTCATGCTGATCATTTTAGCAATATTTTAGCAAGTGATTATAGTCATCTTTGTTTTAGATTAAATAGAACTTTTTATCCAGACCTATTTAATTTCTAGGAAATTAATACAGTGTGCGTCTATATCAGATGAACTCAAGTGACAGTTAAGCAAAAGTAAGTTCCCAATCGAGCGTTGTTTATATTAAGTTATGCAAGTTAAACTGATATGCAATTTGATATACACGGGAAATTTTAATGCTACTGAATAACACTGATAAAAAAAATTTATACTACTTCTTGCTCGCGGCTTCGTAGTCAAATAGACTTGACTTATCCCTTATGAATAGTATTTTTTACTAAATGCAAGGTACTATATATCCTTCTTTGTACACCTTACATGATATGTCCAAAGTTTCATAATGATTGTTTTAACAACGTAATAAACACATCCGTATTTATAACTAGCAGTGCCCGCGACCCCGTCCGCATGGAACCTAATAAAAAAAAAACAGTGACTAATAAAATGATCTGAATGTATTAAGTCCATTTACTTATCTACTTTTTTCTGGTACTTAAGTCGCGTCGTCATTAAAATGACAATAACTTTTGATAGAGTGAACCGATTTTAATGGAACAAAGATTAGGTTATTCTCGAGGATATGCTTTATGATTTTCTTGGTGTGATATTATTGCGAAACCAGTACTTTACCAGTAATGCGTGTTCATATAAAAAGACAAACAGACAGACATTTCTAAAAGTGATTGAAATATATTCTACTAGCCTCTGCCCGCGACTTCGTTCGCGTGGACATAGTTAATTTGGGCTAACTAATATGCAGCGAAAGCTCTCAAGAGGAAAAACACCCCGATTTTTAAACATTCTTCATTGGTGCTTCGCTCCTATTGGTCTTAGCGTGAGATATAGCCTATAATCATCCTCGATAAATGAGCTATATAACAATGAAAGAATTATTCAAATCGGACCAGTAGTTCCTGAGATTACCCCCTACAACGTCACAAACTCACAAACTTTACCTCTTTATAATATTAGTATAGATTACTTATTTCTAGACACATTTTTTTTCTTCATGGAGATATCCCTAACGGATATCCACCCCGCCAGGCAGCAGAGGATGGATATGCCCGAGTCGCACGGACTAAAACCCCGTGGTACCTTCTTACACCTTTTGGCCGGGGACCAGGGACAGTCTATTTGTAGGCACAACAATTTTTTTCAGGAATATCTAAAAAGTACAGACTCGTTGGATTTAAATTCTTATTATATGTATAGATATGTATTAGTTATGATATAATTGTTTATCCTTTTCTTGAGTCGTGATAATCTTGAGTTATGGTTTCTCCGATGGAATATCAACCTAATGCCTGCAAGTTCAAAGGCCAGCATGTACTTACCAACATTTTTTTACGTAATTCGTGTAAATCTGATAAATTAAATTGGTAACACTATCGGCTGACGGTGAAATAGAACATCGTGAGGAAACCTGAACCTGAGAAATGTTCTTGTAGTAGTACTGTATGTGAGAAAACATAGACCTGTGGATTTTCTCAGAATTTGAAAACACCAATACGTCGTGGGCTGGTGTGGTGATTATGCCCACACCTCCCTTCGGGAAGAGGCTTATAGCTCTGCAGTGGGTCTCTTACAAGCTGATGAGATGATAATTATAAAATATGATTAGACAACTGGTAAATGTTTGACCAATGATTAGCAGCTTGTGTATGACAGCTAGGCTGATACGGTGTTATTACAAAAAAGTTAAACGCTTGCTTTAAAAAGGTTACGTTTTAGATGTATCGCGCTCGCAGTATGTTTCGCCGTCTTGCTTATCTGTTGTCTCGCTTTGGTTACATTAGGTTACACTTGCGAAAAAAGGATAACGCGATCTTGCTTCGGGCGAGCGCGGTGCATTTCGTACGAAACCTTTTTTAAACCGAGTATTTAACTTTTTTGTAATAACACCGATAATGTTTAAAAAAAAAACATTAACATAAAATGTATACATTTGCAAGCGTTGATTATATACACATCCATATACTCATGCAGATATATAGCTAAAGCTATTATTGGTTTCAGCATGAATAAGTCCGCTGGCTCCCCCTATTACCACCCGACCCACAGAAACAACGACGTGAAGTAACAGTGCTTGCATTGTTGCGTTTCGTTCGATCAGTGAGAGCGCCGGAGGCCCACCTACCCTCCCTTCCCCTTCCTCTTTCCCTCCAACACAGGTTGTTGTTGTAAGTGTCTATGGACGGTGGTGATCACTTAACGTCATGTGACCCATCTCTTCGTTTGCCTCCTATGATATAAAAAAAGACTTCGTTTGCGTGGAGCCCAATGTACAAAAGAGTGTCTAGTAAATTAATTTCATAACTCAGCTACGAGGATTCGAACCTACGTTCATCGAAGCGGTGTTCAAACACGCTATCAACTAAAACATCATCGCCTTAAATTTATATTTTAATGAAAAATCTATCTGTATAATAAATAAAAATGCAGTGTCTGTTTGTAATAGGAACAGTGTTTTACTAAATGAGTATGAAAGGTTTTGTAGTCCGGTGAAGCTGTTAAGACCTTGCTAGTTCAATATCGTAGTCAGATCGAGAAAAAAAAAATGAATGTATATACGGCACTTATAACAAAAAATGTTTCAAAATCAGGTTTTTTCCTTTTGATAGCTTCCGCTGCATGTTAGCGTTAGCCCGAAGTACCTATTCCACGCGGGTGAAGACGCGGGCACAAGCTAGTTCTATCAATATTTAGATCAATTCATCGCCAATTTTTTCAATTTTCTATAATACTATGTATAAATATCTCTTTTAATACAAACTTTGTCTTCTGTCTTCATACAAACCTGAGTATTATTCTAATCGTTAGTGTATAGTCTAAAACATTTAAGGAAAAAAAACCGATGTCGTTTAAATTTGCCCAACTGACGATACATTTCCCATTCATTTAATATGGGATTTTTTCACTTTTGAGAGCTTAATTTTTATCCTGCTTGTTTTATTGAATAACTTACGAAATATTATTAAATCTCCATATACTATGTATGATCCCTTGGAACAAAGAAATTTAGATATATAACACCAATAGGAGCGTACCTACCAATTTTGGGGTGTAAGGGGTGTCGCGTAACATCTTAAGACTTGAGACACCCAAGCCAACCTCACCTGCACGTGGTGCACCCTGCTGAATAACGAACAAGGCAATGCCGATAGCGGGGTGGTAGGGTTTTACAGCCTGACTGGGTCGCAACCACCATCCACATGGTGAAAAAGCCCGCCATAGTGACTCGCTTCTGCGCGTCGCGTTTCGGGATCAGTCTGTGCATATCCAGTACCGGGTGACTTTCGTCATTATGGCCGGCATGACAGCGGCGACCGGCGATGGATAATCTGTCCCTCGGTGGTTGCCGATGTTTTTGGATTGTACTATGCTTAACATCAGGCGTAGTGCAGTCACTACGTCGTGCTTCAAAAAAAAAAACCATGAAGAATGTTACAAAATCGGGATTAACGTACTTACTATTTAAAAATATTATCACCTTCTATGTAACCGAAGTCGCGAGTTATAGTTAGCGTTAGCATAAAGTAACTATTCCACGCGGACGAAGTCACGGGCATAAGCTAGTTATGGTATATATATAAAACTTCGACAATGTGTTCCGGCCCTTGATGAATTCTAATATCCAGGGCGCGATAATGAAGAAATATTGTTTATTAATAAACGTAGAGGAAAATCTATATAAATAACATTCGATGAATGAGCAAGACAGTGTGGCGGGTCGGGTGGGGCGCGTGCGCAACGAAACAGATGTTCGGGGTTCGATGCCCGGTTTCGGCCGGTACACGCTCGCGCGCCTCTTTATTGGGGGCCCTCATACTTTATACAGGTTGTTACCAATCTATACTAATGATATTATAAAGCGGTAAAGTTTGTGAGTTTGTGAAGATGTAGGGAGTAATCTCAGGAACTGCTGGTCCTATTTGAAAAATACTTTCAGTGTTATATAGCACATTTATTGAGAAAGGTTAATAGCATCACACTAAGACTAATAGGAACGGAGCACCGATGAAAAATGTTTCAAAATCGGGATGTTTTTTCCTCTTGAGAGCTTCCATTGCATGTTAGCGGTAGCCCAAAGTAACTATCACTATGCAGACGAAGTCGCAGGCAGGGGCTACTCAATTATACATCAACAATAAACACTATTTTTTTTTTTGGGTGTAAGGGGTGTCAAATAACATCATAAGACTTGAGACACCCAAGCCAACTTCACCTGCACGTGGTGCACCCTGCTGAATAACGAACAAAGCAATGGCGAAAGCGGGATGGTAGGGTTTCACAGCCTGACTGGGTCGCAACCACTATGTTTATGGCGAAAAATCCCGTAATAGTGATTCTCTTCTACGGGGCGCGTTTCGGGATCAGCTTGTGCATATCCAGCTTTTTGCAGAAAAAATATACCCAAAGAATCGGTAACTAAACAAAGTTCATAGTTATAAAATTTAAAACCTAAAATATTTAGAACAGTTGGTCCGATTGAAAACATAAGTTTTTGTGTTATATAGCCCATTTTTTTAATAAATGAAACATGCTGTATACGGGACGCGTTTTATTTTTACTTTCTTCACGGAGCTAATTCTTTTGTTCTTTGATGTTACACCGTGTATATAGCACATGGCCTACACTCTAAACCATAAATATGCCGTGGATGAGCGTGTTTCTCTCTATTTCTTTATATATAGAATTCCGGTGTATGTCTGTACGTAATTCCTACCTAAACCGCTTGACTGATTTTGATGATTTTCTTGGCCTTTGTAACCACAGATCACGCCACCGTGGTCTGAGGGTAAATTTCGCTCCCGCATACTCGCCGCCCCCCCCCCCCCCCCCCCCCGGCTTAAACCTAGGTCCGATCCCCGGAGTGGAGCCCTCGAGCATGCTCATATCGCGATACAGTGACACTGAAAAATTTCAATTGCTAGTCGAACAACACAATTCTGATCACTCCCACATATGTCAGGTTGTTATAGGTGGTAGAACCATGGTCCGATTTGAAAAACTCTTTCAGTGTTTGATAACTCATTTATCGAGGATATAGGCTATATCACGCTAAGACCAATAAGAGCGGAGCCCCAATGAAGATGGTTTCAAAATGGATTTTTTTTCCTTTTGATAACTTTCGCTGCGTGTTAGCATTGGCCCAAAGTAGCCATAGCTTTATTTAAATAAAATTGTAACCTACAATAAATTTATCATTAGGCACTGCTTAGAGGTCATCCATTAATTACATGCGCGTTTTTAAGGATTTTTTGGCGGCTCTTTGGTGGTGAAATGTGACATTTGTCTTGACTTCTCTCCCCATCCTCTAATCTCCCATTTTAGTAGGCGGTAGTACCACGCTGAAGCTATTATTGGTTTTAGCTTGAATGGGCCGGCTCGTCCCCTCCCCTCCCCTTTCTTCTCCTCTCCCTTCCCCTGTCCCTTTCTCTCCATTCCCCCAAACTTAGGCTGGCAACGCACTTGCGACTCCTCTGGGGTTGCTAGTGTCTATAAACGGCGGTGATCGCTTAACAACAGGTGACCCGCATATTCGTTTGCCTCCTATATGATTTTTTTTCTTTTTATCGAAGCACGACATAGTGATTGCTCTATGCCTGATGTTAAGCATAGTACAATCCAAAACCATCGGCAACCACCGAGAGACAGATTATCCATCGTCGGTCGCCGCTGTCATGCCGGCCATAATGACGAAAGTCACCCGGTACTGGATATGCACAGGCTGATCCCGAAACGCGACGCGCAGAAGCGAGTCACTATGACGGGCTTTTTCGCTATATGCATGGTGGTTGCGACCCAGTCGGGCTTTAAAACCCTACCACCCCGCTTTCGCCATTGCCTCGTTCGTTATTCAGCAGGGTGCACCAAGTGCAGGTGAGGTTGACTTGGGTGTCTCAAGTCTTAAGATGTTACGCGAAACTCCTTACACCCCCAAAAATGATATAAAAAAATCAGTTATGATTATTATTACATTATTATCTACTTTTCTCTCGTGCCTAAATCGCGTCGTCATTAAAATTATAATAACTTTTGATAAAGTTAACCGGTAGTACCACCCCTCTCACAGAAAACTAACGTGAAACAACAGTACTTGCATTGTTGTGTTTCGTTCGGTCAGTGAAAGCATCGGCCACCCACCTCCCTCTTTCCTACTTTCCCTTTTCTTCTCCTCCTCCCTCTCCCATATACAGGCTGGCAACGCACTTGCGACTTCCCTGATGGACGGTGGTAATCACTTAACATCACGTGACCCACCAGTTCGTTTACCGCCTTTATTATAAAAAAAAATGATATTAGTATAGATTTCTAAACCTGCAGATATTTAAACTCGTTACATTTACATTCTTATTATGTCTATAAAGAAGATGTAGATTTACTCTTAAGTTATTTTTCCTAGATCTTCATTTACAGTACAGTAAAATCACTAAACAGACAAAATAAAAACATCACAGACGATTAACATTTAAATACGGCAGGCAATATGCAAATTGTATTTTGAATTTCACGCCGCCGCCATCTTGTCGACGCTATTCCGCCAACAAGACTATACAACCTGGATTCTTTTGTCTTTTTTATATATTCAACTAACTTTCTTATTACATACAGATCTATATACTTATAATCTATTTTTAATCACGATTTAATATTAAAAATAGTATTGAAAACTATTATAAGAGTCATGCAGTATGCATCTGAGTGCTGGACTACGAAAGAAACGGATGAGAGAAAATTACATCCGGCAGAAATGCGAATATTTAGATGTGTAGTGTAACTCAAATGGATAAGATTAAGAATGAGTATATCAGAGGAAGTTTGAAAATAACACCAGTGACAGGGAAGTTGAGGAGTAATAGTTAGCATGGTATGGGCTTACGCGAGGAGAGATGAAAACCATGTAACTAGAAATGATTTGAGTATGATGGTGGACGTATAAAACATCGAAAAAGGATGAATTGTGTGAAAAATTATACGTATATAAACAGTGTGAATATTCAGATGGCATGTGACGGGAGAGTGTAAAAGGAAAACATGTGGCAACCCTATTTAAGTGGGATAAGACTTAGAATATAATGATGATTTAAGATTTTCTATTAAAAATATCACACACAGTAGACGTAAAATATTTGAAAAATGATAAAATACTCAAATAAATGATACGCATGAACATCATGCTCGTTATGATATCCTTTCCTGAGGCTTCGTAGTATGCAGTTCACACAAACGTACTTATACGTACGTACTCCGCTCGAACTAGACCCATTATTAGGCACAGCAATGCAATATACAATGAGGAGACCGCGAATATAGAAATCACTGTATAATGTATTTTATCTCATTCTCTCGCATGTTAAATCCTGTAAATGTGTATGTTTGTCTCTTTTTAATGTTGCCTTTTCATTAAATCAGGTTACAATAAGGCTTCTTTAGAAGTTACTTTTTAAAGTAGTCCTGGAAGGTATTTGCTTTCAGGCATACCTGATAATGAAATTGCCATGTGATTAACATAATCTTCACTAATATTGTACCTAAAAGTGAATGTTTGTTTTTTTATGTTATGCTTTTGTGCTTTAAATATTCATACGACTATTATGAAGGTTTCTATGCTCATTGTCAGCAGTATACAGAAATCGACATTAAGCGTAGCCGCGGGCCAAAATTAGTTAACTACACTTCCCACTTTAAGAGGATATATAACCTAATAATAATTACATAAAACACTATAAAAACCAAAATAGTATAATTATAATAGATTATGAAAGATATAAACATACAGCCATTTATATTAAAAGTTGATTTTGACGTGACAACGTCTTATAAATTGGTTTGCCGGGTGACACTTCAAGAAATTGCGTTACGCTCCGCTCACGTTATGCGCTAACAATGAGAGCGAGTGAGAGGCACGCGTCCCTTCCACTCGGGCATGGTTAGCCCGCCTAAGAGCGAGAGAGACTACTATACGAATGAATATTCACATTAAAATTATTTTACCACTCAAAGTCGTTGTCACGTAAAACTTTCGCCCGTATACCGACTTTACAGGCAACCAATTTTTTTTCAATAAAATTACTAATGAAGTATGTCAAAAAAGTACATTTAATCGTCGCGAATTTTTCGCTCTAAATAAATGTTCCACATTTACACAGAAATACAAACAATTTCTCACGTTTATACATGAATAATTCAACGAGCGTTCCACCTAGTTTCACAATGAAAACGGTCCGGCCGAAGTTACGATTGCTGTGAAATGGTAAAATTATTTTACGAAGAGATTTTACGGGACCGTGCAGCGAATCTGCCGATTTAAGATTATAATATGAAAAATCAACCTTTCTCAATAGATGTACGATATCCAGACGTTACGAGTTGTTAGACTTTTTATTACGTTGAATTTCTTAGGATTGCAATTAAAGAAAAAAAAAATCTATTTTATAAGCCTACACTATCTTATTCAAAGGGAGGGGCCATACTCACAAAGTATTATTGAAATCCGTTTAGTACTTTTTATGTTTATCGGCTGAGTGCCTTAAGCGCTCGCCTTAGTAGTCCGGTGATGCTGTAAAGGCTTTGTAAAGCCAATAGTGTAGTCAGTTCGAAAAAAAATCCTTTTGTGTGAGTCACACAAATATGTCAGTACATTTCAAAATAAGCTAAACACAATTATAGCCGTTCCTATATTTTACATTATTTTTCATAATCTTCAATAGTACATAAGTCAAAACACGTCAAGTATCTAGTCAATATCGAGAAAAAAAAAAATGTTTTTTGAGGGAGAAGTCATTGAAATTTTCATGTGTTAACTAAAAAGTTAATTAACAGTAAGAAAAAAAATGTAAATTTTGATATATCTTATCAAAGTACAACTATTAAACTAGAAATCCTGAAAGATTCATTAAAATATCTTTAATAGCTTTTTATTTATTGATTTTTTAATTAAAAGTCATAAAAATTTTCATCAAAAAAAATGTGGTTAAAATAAAAAAAAAATCAAAACTGTTCTGGGGATTAATTGTTCATAATAAATAATACTTCATGAACAAATATTCATACCTGAATTTAATAATCAAGTGGAAAAGGGGGAGTCCACTTGACGTGTTTTGACTCACATATAAAATATGAAAATCATAAAAATAGAAAAAAACCTTATGAACGGTGATGGGAATAGGGCGTCAAAACTTGGGCAAAGCCGTGACTCCTTTCACTTCTATTAATGCGGGTTTATCATACGGAGAAATGTGGACTGTATTTTTTGTTGTTAGCGAGATAATATATGCTCAATCGCAGGATCCAAGGGTGTATAATCGATTGAGCTCGGTAATAGGAACATAGACACTTACTTGGCATATACGAGTATAGTGAGTCCAATCGCTGGGTTCAGCGCTGCGGCGGTGGAGAAACTCTTTGTCCGAGACACAGAGCGCTTACGGATTTCTCGCAGCATATACACTAAATACTCTGTTTATCCAGTCATCGCGAAGAACCGGCAAGAAACTCGATCTGGTTTATCTTTTTAATATATACAATATTTAGACTATATTACATACACGACAGAAACGTTTTTAATGGATGCACAGAGATGAGTCAATTCCAGACATCACTATCGTTCACATACTGATCCACTCTATAATAGGAGTACTTTAGCAGTGATGTGTGCTTATAAAACAGACAGACAGACATTTCTAAAAATAATTGTAATATATTTTATAACTTATTCCTTTTTTTTACGACAATCTACACAACACTATGAGGATGTCTCGGGGTTGCGTGAGCAATCTCCGCTACACTCACGGCGGCAGGTGTTTCCCACGCCCGCACTCCGCTGAGGCAATGCGGTTGCAAGAGTGCCTAGCAGCCTTCCGAACCCATGTAATGGAGGGTCAGGGCCCTCGCACCTTACCTCCTGGGTTCAGCTAGTAGTGAAAAAGGTTATAAACCCCTCCGCCACCGCCCGATCATTGTTTTTTTTTACGAGGTTTACTCCTCGCTCACCACGAGCTCATTTCTTATTCCTAGACAAAAACATACGACATTTCTAAAATGATTATAATGTATTTTATAACTTATTCCTAGACACTTCAACAATTTTTTTTACAAAAATCTATACAGTGCAGATACATTATGCTTACATTTTTATTATGTATGTAGATAATACGAATAAAGCCGGTATTGAGGACTAGTATTAAATATATTTTAATGCGGTGACTAATCGTATTGCCATCATCGGCAACAGGTGTCCGGCAGATGCATTATTATACAGCTTGTACCGAATGGACAAAAAACGTCAAAGAATAATATCTCATATATATTTTAACCTCGATTTCCATACGTTTCCATCTGTAAAGGTTTTTTTTTCGAACTGATTACGCTATTGACCTAGCAAGGTGTTAACAGCTTCACCGGACTACATCTACAGGTATCTACATCTATAAAGTTAATTCAAAAGAAGCCTTCAAGTATTACGTAAACAAATTTTTTATATTTTTTTATACCATTGGTGGCCAACGATTCCGATCTTCCTTTCCCCCTGGTCAGCAAAAGTATTTTTTTTTGAAGCACGACATCGTGACTGCACTATGCCTGATGTTAAGCATAGTACAATCAAAAAACATCGGCAACCACCGAGAGACACAGGCTGATCCGGAAACGCGATGCGCAAAAGCGAGTCACTATGACGGGCTTTTTCGCCATATACATGGTGGTTACGACCCAGTCAGGCTGTAAAACCCTACCCCCCCGCTCTTATACCCCTCCCCCCGCTCCTATGCTTACATTGGTAATTTAATAAATATTTTTAATTGGCTTCCTTACTGATCCATGGGCAGTAATTAACAAGTTTTGTTTGTTACTAGGGCGATGATACCACAGTGGATAAGAACGCGCGTCTCATATATCAGACCTACGCATTTTTTTATAGTAGCATGGAAAGTGACTGCACTATGCCTGATGGTAAGCACAGCACAATCCAAGGCGTCCACAAAGGCGACTGCCGAGAGATACCTCATCCATTGTCAGTCGCTGCTGTCATGCCGGCCTGCGTAAATCAAAATCAAAAATACTTTATTCAGTTTAGGCCCTAATACGGCGCTTATGAACGTCAAAAACTACCACCGGTTCGGAAAACAACCCAGTCATCGAGAAGAACCGGCAATAAACTCGATCGGGTACATTTTTTTACATATATTACCAATTTTTTATTTTTTTTCGAAATGAATTTTTGACCCAGCAAGGTCTTAACAGCTTCACCGGACTACTAAGGCGAGCACTTAAGGCACTCAGCCGATTTTATTTTGGCAACCAACTCAAGGGTGCACAGCACACCTCGGCTTGGCTGTTGCCTGTAGCATGCAAAATCGCGACCTATCTTAGCTAACCTAGCTAACTATTCATATATGTATTAGTTGTTGAAACGTATATGTGTACCAAGCATACACGCCTCAACAACTCCTCCATATATTTATTATCGGAAAATTGAGAGTTTTCAGTTCGATAAGGGAAAAAAAAGTAAACCCGTTCACTTTCATGTGTAAGCGTGTAGGTGTGCACGTGTTTGGGGGTGATCGTGTAGTGTTGTAGCAGTGATGTATATTTGTGTGTCACCGTATCGCGCAAGCAACGCACTCAAGGGCTCCCTACCGAGGGATCGAACCTAGGCTTGAGCCGCTACCGTGGGAGGCCTAATCGGGTGCATATATATTTCCAATACATCATACAATAGCTTATAGTGGATGCACAGAGAGGAGTCAAATCAAATCATATACATAATCTTATGTCATCAGAAGTAAGCAAATAAACCCCTCTCACCCCCCGTTAGTAACTTTTGAGATACTTGATTAGCCCCAATTTTTTTTGCAAACAATCTTTTAGTAAATTATTACTACCCTTGTCGAATAGGTAATGATATTTTTTCTTGCGATCAATTCAAAGAACTAACAAGTTGGTGGCCGTTTTGTTAGATCTTTCCAGGGAGTTATTGTGGCAAGTCAGAATACATACTCCGTGGTATTATTTCCGATCCACTTCACTTGTGCATTATAACCGAACCATATTACGTAAAACACCATCAATATTACATAATATAGAGGCAAATAACACAAGATTATGAATAAAATATAAAGTCCAAGAGTGAGATTCCAAGATACCGCCAAAAAGTTTAGCCCTAAATGTGTGATAAGTTGTTTTGACAGCATTACAAAAATAAGTTACTCAAAACTGAAATTTTGTGAGATATTGCTTTTAAAATTTAACCATGTTTACATGTTTGATTTAAATCTATCTTAAAAATAAACAAAAACGCTTTATCTAGTCCTATAAGCAAGGATAAGTAGACTCATTTTATTGCTATTTAGTTACTGTAGAAAATATCACTAACTGTAATATAATTAAGCATTTACAGAATAGATTCGAAATGACTTCATTTTTTCATAAAATGTATACTAATACTCTAAAGAGGTAAAGTTTGTGACATTTTAAAGATAATCTCAGAAACTACTAATCCGATTTGAAAAATTATTTCAGTTTTATATAGCTCGATATGCAAAAAACGTAAATTTTGAGTCCATTTTTTTTATTAAACGTCATATCTCATGTGTTAAGATTAATTAATAGTTAAATATTAATTAGTGTTTTCTTGTAGTCAGTACCAGCAGCAATTAGTCAATCGCTATCAACTGAAATCTGCAATATCATAAATCAATATAAAGTATAGCTTTGTAATGTTATTTACATTTATCATTTACTGATGTATGTAAATTACTTAGAAATTATTCAATTATTTACTTCAATATTACATAGTACGGAGAATGACTATCAAAATTTAGTTGTGATGACAGTTTAAAAAAAATGTTGTCATCAAAGTTGGCGCCATCTGACGAAATTTATGAAAATGTGGGACAATACGATAATTAGGTATAGTTTCAAATCATGAAATGTTGCATACACATTGTCAACGGTATAAAGTAGGTGTTTAAAAAACATTTTTAAATTTAACTAAACTGTTAGGTTTACCTCACAAAATTAGCATTGTGTTACCAAAAAAAAAAAATGAAAAGATATATCTGTTTTGCGGTCACCCGGAATCAAACTGGAGTTAGACAAATTTTCGATGTAGCCGATTTACATCGGAGCTATTTTGTTTTGACAGCGGCGGAATTCGCCTTTATATTCTAGCTATGTTTTTTCATTACCTCAAAACTCAGATAAAAAAGTTTTATATGATTGAAATCTAGGCTAGATCGATTTAACATCCCCGAAACCACCTACATACTAAGTTTCACGGAAATCGCTGAGGCCGTTTCCGAAATCCTGAATATATAACAATATAAAAATATACAAGAATTGCTCGTTTAAAGGTAGATAGATACAAGATTAAACAAATGTGAAAATAGATACAGGCGCGGGTAAACCTAATTTTTGGCGTGGCGAATGTATGAGACGTGGCGACTCGATGCCATGCGCAAGCAACTGTTCCCAATCTCTCTTGCTGCATACCTACAGTGTAATTTGAGATTCGTTCGATTCGAACAATTTCGATGTTCCACGTCTGCCAAGCGTCCCATGACGGCTCAATTTTTTTCTAACTATTATAGTGTGGATATCTTTGACAATCCTATAAATAGAGATACGTATGCATACGAACATTATGAGCGTAGTCATAATTAGTCCTTTGTTCCACCGCGCCATTTTATACACTTTGTCGATGAATTTTCACAAAAACCACTTGACACTATTTATTTGGAAACGATTCATATGTATAGCTTTTAAATCTGAATAGTATGACATTTTTTGACATGCACTTTTATCATACTAATAGTCTTCTAAGGAATATCCATAAATTACGTCACAGCTTTTTCGATTATCGGGTCTCTACAATTTTATCAAACTTAAACTTATGTCACTCGTTAAGAGGGAAGCAGGAGAAGAAAAAGTTTGACACTGTGACTAGGGAGGAGATAAGTTACAGGCCTCGGCAGTGTCTTTGCTTGCTCTAAATGTAGCTTTTGCTTGCGCATAGTACATTCAAGAGTGTAATGCCAAGTTAAAATATTATAGGAATCTAAAATTGGCATTTATCTAGGGATCATTTAATATTACTTAAGTACTGATAGGGAGAGGTGTCGTTGATTAGCTTATTTTTAATGACTTAGGGAATGGTGGGGTCTGGTTGGTGAATTTTTTTTTTTTTCGATTTGACTACGCTATTTACCTAGCAAGGTCTTAACAGCTTCACCGGACTACTTAGGCGAGCGCTTAAGGCACACAGCCGATTTTATTAGACAACTGGCTCAAGGGTGCACGGCACACCTCGGCTGAGGCTGTTGCCAGATACATGCAATTTACGACCTATCTGAGCTAAACTAAGCTAAGGTAACTATTCATATATATATGAATTGTTGAAACATATATGACTACCAAGCATACATACCTTAACAACTCATATATATATATCGTATTTGATAAGAGAAAGAAACAAAACCCTTCCACTTTCATGTGTTAGCATGTATGCGTGCACGTGTTTGAGGGTAATATGTGTAATGTTGTCGCAGTGATGTAAGATTTTGTGTCACTGTATCGCGCGAGCAGCGCACTCAAGGGCTCCACACAGAGGGACCGGACCTAGGCTTGAATCGCTGCCAAGGGGGGCCTAATCTGGTAGATGAATGGTGAATACGTCGACAGTTTTTATATAGATAGACAGAACAGATTTAAAAATACTTATATAAATGTTTACGTAAGCATGAGAGGGGGGAAAGAGCAATGCTTACTTTTGCTGACTAGGGGGAGTTGGTGGTCAGAAATTACAAAAATACTACTCATTTGATACATGAACGGTCCTTTGTTTTTAAGTTGTCTCAATATTATACTCATAGAATAAAATACGTAATTTTAGCTAAATTTGTGTTCTGCACATATATATGCTACATATACCTCATCACCTAACATTATAATCCTAAAGTTCTTTGTAATGCGTGAACATTGCAACTGTAACGAAAAATAAAATTCGAAATTATTTTATTGATTTTAAGGCAAAAGATTCCGGATGCGTTGCTTTAATTCAATAACTTTATATGCAAAATATGTAATGGCACAGCACCAAAAATCAAATCATAAAATGAAAACCAAAAATTACAAAAATGTGACGTAATATATGGATGGTCTTAACGAAAAGAACAGTAAACGAAAGTAACTATTTAGAAAATCCCAGTACCCAAAGATCTTTTTTTTTTTCGAAATATCTACGCTATTGACCCAGCAAGGTCTTAACAGCTTCACCGGACTAAACCCAAAGATCTGATGGTAAAATGTTACATGTAGTTTAAATAGCGCTCTAAACAATGCTTTATCCGAGAATAGGAGATTCAACAAAATCGGTTCAAGCGTTTCGAAATTTATCCCAGAGAAAAAACAGATACATCAATTTAATATAAATGCATCTCTACACCTAAGCACAAAGTTCTTCTATATAGCGCTTACAATATTAGTACAGAGTTATTGGTAAAAGAAACAAAAGAAAAAAACTTAACATGTACTAATTAGACCGCACAGTATTCCAAGAGTTATAACCGAACGGGGAAGTGCGCACGCGTCGCTCGGAACACGTGCGGCACATCTGTGCCGAGTAAACAGGCACGGCAGGAGTTACAAACATTTTTAGAAGGAAATATTTAACTTTATTATTTATTAAGTTATTAATTTCTTTTGCCGCGTTATAAAGAATGGTCAGTCGTTACCTTGAATGAGTAATTTCGAACGCCGATGTAACACAGCATGTAGTTAGCTGAAATTAAACTATATTTGCTAAACAATTTCTTTGAAATATTAATTTATGTACGACATTCATTCAAATTTGGATTCATAGTATTTAATTTCGTCGTTGACAATTTCAACTTGATGTAATAATCAACAAACATATCAAGCCAGAGAATTTTTTTTTTCATGGGCGTACACAAATACACACTTACTTCACTTTAACCTGTGGATAACTTTGTATTTATTATAATGAGTCTAACAAAATAAAAGCAGGAAATATGACTTTTCCATTTATTAAAAATCACTAACACAAAATTTGACATAATTCAAAAGACATATCTCACCAAAATGCAAAGTATATGTATATGAAATCGACATCCTTTGACAGTTAATTATGAAAAGCGAAATACCGAAGTCCTTTTTCATAAATAAACTTTTTATCCTGTCTGTCTTATGATTTTGTAATTCGCTATAAGGCTAATTTACTTAAGGTAATGTTTATAATAAACAGGACGCTCGCAGGAACATCTATTATTGGTATAAATTAAAACTGTTATCAGCCCCTGAGTATGTCTGACAGCCGTGATAACGTAAACAAAGCAGTGATTGTGTGCCCCGCGCTCCGCTCGCTCTACCCCGCTAGTCTGGACCCTCTCGTTCATCAATAAGGTAGCCAACCTACTCGTATTCTGCGGAACTGTACTGTAAAGCCAGATGTAATTCTACTTTGCAATAGTTAGTACAATAGTCCCGTTAAACGATGGTTGTGTTCTGTACCTATATCTCGCATGCATATTCTGCAACTCTACCACAATACACGCATATTATCCTATCACTATCCACACAGTATCCGTACACGTTGATGCATGAATATGTACGCCCGAGAAAATCGCAATAAAAGATGAAACTGAACGTTACAATATAGCCGTGTTTCCCAAACTTTTTAAGGAATGCCCCGCCTTAACATTTCTAAAATTTGTATGCTACATAATTTTTATCCTTTATAAATTATTTTGCTCCCTTAAGACATATAAATGACTAGCCTCTGCCCGCGACTTCGTTCGCGTGGAATAGATACATTAACACTAACACACAGCAGTTCTCAAAAGGAAAAAACATCGCGATTTTGAAACATTTTTTGTCTGTGCTTCGCTCCTATTGATCTTAGTGACGATATATAGCCTATAATCATTCTCGATGAATGAGCTATATAACATTGAAAGAATTATTCAAATCCGACCACTACTTCCTGAGATCACCCCCTACAACGTCACAAACTCACAAACTTTACCTCTTTATAATATTAGTATAGATAAGTTTTAGAAAAAAATCACTATGAAATTGATATAATGAAAAACTTATTTGACGACTAATTACCCAGTTCATATTTTGGTAATGTCAAACGAAATTATTCCTAATTATTTACAGCATTTTTTTTAAGAATTTTCTTTTTTTGATAAATTTGTCACCGATTGTATTTAACTAACCCAAAGCGAAGGGTTAGAGTCGTGTCAAGTCCATTTTTAAATTGCCCCCTTAGCTATCAAATTGCCCCCCTGTGGGGCGTGGGCCCCATGTTAGTAAACATTGCAATATAGTCAGTACTGAAAACTTTTTTCGCATTTGAAGCAAAAACCCTAAAATGGATCAAAATGTCATCAGGGTCGAAATGTCAATCCAGTAGCGATAACTTTTAAAATGAATGATTAAGGTAACTTGCATTTTTTAAGTGAAACATCTATAGGCGGACGGTAAGCTTGATTGTTGGCGTGGCGACGCCAAACACGAACTTTGCACTTTTAAGGAAATACTCAAAAACATTTGCAACCCTTTTTTTGTAAACGTAAGATTCAAACAGTTTTGTAGGCCACGACCTCGAGCCCTTTGATAAATGCCGCGAAACGCACCGAGTCTGGGCCTAGTTGAATTTTTGTAGTTTTTATTTATTAAAAATGTATATTTATGTAATAAAATAAATAAACAGTCACCATTTTATGAGACAAATTTGTAATACTTTATCTTTTCATGATGCTATGTCTGATTCATGTCGTAATCTGTTCTTTTGATGCATATAACTTATACAAAACCATTTCGATGTTTCACGTATGCCAGGCATCCTGTGACGGCACAATTAAAAAAAAATACTCTACCGACAGAACTTCATAAGTACTTCGTGTTCTACTAATAAATCGCCCCCTCCCAACGCCACCTATAATATGTCCCGAATCAATTTTCAGAAAGTTGGCCGCTGTATTCATTAACCAACTATTAACTACAATGAACATTTAACATTTTTTACCTTTTCCTATTACATTAAGTACATTCCAGAGCAAAATCGTGCAAGAGTAATAAAGAATAATGAGGTATGCAAAACCGTCATCGAGTTATGTATGACATCACTAACACCAGACTTTGACAACAATTCTATGATTTGATTTTTAGACCAAATTCCTTCTGTATACCTATTTTTTAAAGTAAAATAATACTATTTCTTTTTGTTTTTATTACGAATTATCTTTATTAAAGCTTATTATTGATTTTTGAGGGAATAATTAACAAAGCGTCTTTAGATGATTTCAGTAATTAAACAAGATGGCGGTCATGTAAGAACTTTCACAAAGTTTTAATAACATCTCGCTATTAATTATTTGCCGTCCATTTCAACTATGTACAATAAATAATACCAATAGGTTCACAATAATATAAAATTAGGGGACAAAATAATTATAGTACGAGAGAATAAGGTCTCTTTTAAAATTCTGGATTTAGTAACTGCATTACTCGGTCTAAGGTCATACATACATTGGTCCGGAGTGACAAAGTTATGGAGCGACATTCTGGCTTTCAAGGCAAGTTATGTGATTATCAATTCGTAGTTAGGTAAAGTTAATTTCTTTTTTAAAATGTAATTTTTTTTCTCGAACTGACTACGCTATTGGGCTTATTTAGGGCCTTCACAGCTTCACCGGACTATTAAAATGTACCGTTTTCCCCTGCTTTATTATTAACTATATTCTACTCGTTGTTTCGGTCGCGTTAGTGTTGATTTGGTCTATCTGTTGGTAGTAATATTTTTTTCTAGATTTTAGGGTATCGGATGTCCATATCTATATGCTTAATAAAATGTATGACGTTTTTTTATAGACGTTTGTCCGAACCGAGGGTGGTTTTAAACGTTCTCAGGATCTAAACCGAATAAAGTATTTTTGATTTTGAATACTTAGTCCCATCTCCAGGCTTTTTGCAACCAAGAATCAGATTTCTTTAATTTTCCTTGTTCTAAGCATTACAAACAAACTCATATTCACATTTATAACATTAGTAAGGCTTTTACATTCTACTTCTTTCTAAATCTTTTGGTAAATATATCAAGAAAATATATTTAATAAGCTTACTTGTCTTTTGCACGTAACCACTATAGAGAGCGATGGTAACTGATCATAAATCATAATTTTGTTGTTTAACTAGACTGCAGAGTTCACACACGTTTTGTATTCCTTTCACGCAGCAGTGTAACTTATATTATGTGGCTCTGTCTCTAGACTTCAACAGGATCCAAACTTCGTCTAAGCCAAATTTCATTGCGATTTCGAGAATGTTAGTTACAAGGTTACAAAGAAACAGACAGCTACTGTTTAGCTTAGTAGGATTCGCGTTATTAGGCCAAGGCCAAGTTCGGTCACTCAGTCACCTTTGGGTTTGTTGCCAAGCGACTGAGCACCATAAGCGCTCGTCCCATTAGTCCGATGAAGCTATAAAAGCCCATCAGACCAATAGCGTATAGTCAAAAAACAAACAAATAGTTACTTTATGGGACAATATAGATTGTTAAGTCCAAACTATCTTACCGCATTTTCCATTTAAATCAAGTTTTATTTTCTCTACAAGTTTTTCAACATTGAAACCTATAAGATTTCATGGCAATAAATTGTAATTATATAAGTTATATACTTTGAACTATCAAACTAAGCAGCCTATCGACTATATATTTATTAAGACTCATACCATTTGATTTGTTAACGACATTTCTGTCAATAAGCTTGAAATATTAAGATGTGAGATATAAATCGTATTACTGATGACCGCATAAGAAAAATAAATTTATATGAAGTGAATATTTGTAAAAACAAGCATATTAATAAACGATTTACAAACCTCAATCAGATTTAGCCATTGTGCTATATTTTTTTTTTTTTTTTTGGCAATCAATCTTTCAGATTGTTACTGCCATTATCGCGTAGTCAATATCATTACAAGCGTCGTGTAATTATTTCAATATTGCGTCGTGTGAGTCAATATTCTAACAAGATGGTGGATCCCTTGTTAGAAGCTTTTTCGTTTTTGTGGCATTTCAGAATTTCATGGTCCGTGGTATTATTTTCCATTCACTTCACTTATGCACAATAAACTAACTATATTACGTAAAACACCACCAAGTTTACAAAATATAAAGTAAAATAACACAAGATTATGAATATAACATAAAATCTAACTAAAATCCCGCCAAAAACTCCATTTTGCTATTTGAAATTCGTTATTTCTTCTTCTTCTTGTTTTGGCTCTGCAGAAGCATTTGCCAGTGTCAATATTTTGTTTCAATGGACGTTAAAATACATTTTATACAATATTTTTAAACAACATAAAATTATTAAAACGTATGAAATTATTTTAATTTACAATAAAAAAATTTAGGATTTGTTAATTGGATAAGGATTTTACATGTACATATATACACACATTTTATAAACACATACACAAAATATACCTCAAATATTCATATAACATTAATTTTAAATACATGTAAAAATACTAAATTTTAATATTATTTTCTGTAATAAAGCAAGCTAAAGTTATACATACACGTTTCATCATTCATTTAATTGACAAAAGCAAAGCCGCGAACAAAAGTTAGTAAAAATATCATATATAATATTTAAATATGACATCTGTGAAAGATGTAGTTCGGTGAAACAGTAAAGGCCCTTAAAGCTAACAGTTTGAAAAAAAAAACAAAGAGATGTTTTTCTGAATGGGTTTTTTTTATTTAATGTTTAATTAGTGACCAAAATAATGATAGAAATTTCAATACTAATTTTACAGTCTAACTTAATATAGTGCCGTTGTAATTATACAACTGATAGAAAACACACAAATGCACGACACCCAAGCCTTTGCGATACGAACGGAAACGTTAAATGAGTTTTTGAAACCCCTGTTACACGTGGGTGTAACACTCGGGGGGATGGGAATCAATTACTTGAAGGGTGTCTGGCCGGCGGCGGCTACGAAACTAGGTTACACGCGTAATGTTTGATATATTCATAAAAATAGGTATGTGCATAAGAATTGTATGAAACTTGGTTTTTTATGTAGTAAATACATTATATTTATAATCCTAATACAACTTTCATGATATCCCTATGTATACAACAACTTTTCTTTGAAATTATTGACATGTTAACTTTGTTATAAAAAATGTAATACTTATAATTAAAATAGTATCGTACAATTACAATTTAAGATCTGTGTTGGTTCTCTAAAGTTATTACTATATAAAATGTGAGGGATCATTATAAAACTATTTTTAGTATTATTCTTTCCAAAATACCACGAAATACATAACAACGCCATCTGTTAGATATTTAGAGAAATATTTGCACAGTTAATCTATTTATTTATTACGAGTGTATTACGATGATGTATGAAGATGTGGACAATTTCGGTGTTATTGCAAAAAAGTTAAATACTTGGTTTAAAAAAGGTTTCGTACGCAATGCACCGCGCTCGCCCGAAGCAAGACCGCGTTATCCTTTTTTCGCAAGTGTAACCTAACCTAACCATAGCGAGATAAAAGAGCAAGACGACGAACATTCACCGAGAGATCTTTTTAAAGCAAGCGTTCAAAACGTGTTTAACTTTTTCGTAATAACGCCGATTTTGTTTAAATCTTCCAAAACAATAAATAAAAATCATCATAGTTTATGCAAATTTCCCCCAAAGACCCAAGAACTTAAAATGGCGGAACATGTTTTTATTCTCAATTTCATGACATAAATGGTAAATTTCTTGGTTGAATAAAAAAGTTCGTACAAACGAAACAGTAATTTAAAAATACCTTCTACATTAAAATTATGATTTAACATTACATATTTCAAAATTTAAAGATTTCTAATACATCACATATTTTTTAAACTTATGCTGTCAAGTCTGTTGACCTGTGCTTTATAAGGTATATACGCGTTTGTATGAGACCTTAACCTTTATGGTTTCGGAAAGTTAATCAAAAATAAACATTTCTCCACTATTTCCTACCTAAAATTCGGAGGTATAAACAATTCTAACCCAGTATTTAATTATTCACAACGACCTTCTAAGAAATTGACTTCAAGGCAATCGATATTGTGTAAATAATTAAGAGACTATGAAGATGTCACTTGAAGTTACGTCTTGATGTTAGATTTATTGATTCTATGAGACATTTATACAGTTTGTGGCAAGATCTTAGAATGTTGTGTGATGGACTTTATATTTTACGCATAATTTTGTGATATGTGACTCTATATTTTATAATATTATTGTATGTATTTTTTTTATATCATAGGAGGCAAGACTGGTGGGTCACCTGATGTCCAGTGATCACCGCCGTCGTTTGACACTAGCAACACCAGGGGAGTAGCAAATGTGTTGCCATCCTATATTTGGGGGGATAGAAGGGGGAGGGAGGTGCCACTCCGGCGTTCTCACTGACCGAACGAAACGCAACCATGCAAGCACTGTTACTTCACGTCCGTGTTTCTGTGAGTCGGGAGGTACTACCCCATGCGAGCCGACCCATTCATGCTGAAGCCAATAATAAAATAAAATTGAAACTGAACAACTGGACTTCAATCTGTCAATATTTTTGCAGATCTCCCTACAGTCAACTGGGTTACTGGGATATGGAAATTTTTCAAACTTAAATTCTGTACGATTTTATAAACATATTTTTTTCATGCACACCTTCTCCAGACAATAACTATAAACAAAAAAAAAAAATAGCTCAATAGCAACCGATTTGTAATGAAGCGCTTTCATAGGCAAGTCAAGTATTAGGGGAAATGTAGGCAATGGGAGTCAGTTGGTAATGTTGATCACATCAAAATAACGAAAACCGAAATCCACCAACCGATGCTAATGCTACCTACACGCTAGCATTACGTCATTCTCGTGCGCGACCGGTGCCTGACTCAGTTCGCGCGACGCGTCGGAGAGTAGAGGGGGTTTGAAAGTTTTCATCTAATTTTTCAAGTTGATAAATGTACTTGTAATGTGTAATAATCGTAGCATTGTAGAGTGAAATTAAACAACCATATTTTTATTATAACTTATAATTTCTTGTCAAGATTTTTTTTGCGTCTCTTTGCCAATGTAAGTAATCGGAGTCGGGTGATCCCAATTACCTACATAGAGATCCCCATTACCCTCACTACCTAATCTCGGTATAATTTATAATAAATAATTTTTTGCTTGTAGATGCCGAAAGTTCGTCAAGAGACAGATCATCCAGCGTCGGTCGCCGCTGGCATGCCGGCCATAATGACGAAAGTCGTCTGGTACTGGATATGCACAGGCTGATCTAGAAACGCGACGCGCAAATGCGAGTCACTATGACGAGCTTTTTCGCCATGTACATGGTGGTTGCGACCCAGTCGGGCTGTAAAACCCTACCACCCCGCTTTCGCCATTGCCTCGTTCGTTGATCAGCAGGGTGCACCACGTGCAGGTGAGGTTGGCTTGGGTGTCTCAAGTCTTAAGATGTTACTCGACACCCCTTACACCCAAAAACTTCTGAACCAGCAACTGCATCGTTGTCTCAATTTGATATACCATCAACATCTAAGGATCTGTCAAGTGTTCAAAATTTTATTCTTCAGATGCCTAAGAAAGTAATTGTTGTCAAGACAAGACAAGGAAGAAAAAAACAGCACACAATGATTTTAACATCTACACCAATCAAAGATGCCCTAGTAGAAAAGGAAAAAAAGGAAGGCGAAAGCTGCGAAAAACCAAGAAAAAGGAATACGAAAGAAAAGCAAGCCACAGAAGGTCAGTCGTGAGAAAGTTAAGAAGACAATTCTGCTGGACTCCAATGATACATCGACGTCAAAGGTGATAACGGATGAGTTATGCCAGGATGACAAAAATGACGATGCAGAAGATGCAAACAACTTGTGTCTTGTATGTGGTGAATTCGAACGAAATAATGAAACATGGTACTGGTGCACTACTTGTGGCCTCTGGGCTCATGTCGACTGTACTGGATGGGATTGTGCGCACTTTGCTATCCATTTTGCTAGCTTTTAAGGTGTGCGGGTGAGCAGACAGCCAGCAGCGGGAGGTGCGTGTTTGGAATGATGAGGAGGACACCATATGAAAGAGTTCCCCAGAACACTCCTTTATACATGCGGTAGCGCACACATAGACTACCAATACTTTTACCTCTAACCTGCATCCGGAAACATTGCACAAATAAAATCAAAGTTTTTCGTTGCAGGGAAACTTGGTAGTGGTCTATCAATTCCAGGCAAAAGTGCAAGTAACGTCCACTATAATATTCAATAAAACTTCATATTACTCGTTGATAATTTAGCTTTGTATATATGAAATTATTTTCCGTTTACGGAAAAAATCTATTAGGCATTGTTTGATTTTTTTCATCTATACTAATATTATAAATAGGTAAAGTTTGTGAGTTTGTGACGTTAGGGGGTAATCTCAGAAAATACTGCTTCGATTTGAAAAATTATTTCAATGTAGCTTATTTATCGACGAAGGTTATAGGCTATATATCATCACGCTAAGAAGACCAATAGGAGCGGAGCACCAATGAAGAATGTTTAGAAATCGAGGTTTTTTTTTTACTCTCATGTGCTTCCGCTGCGTGTTTGAGTTAGCCCAAAGTAACTATTCCACGCGAACGAACGCGGACAGAGGCTAATTACAAATAAAACAACAAATCTGTTTCATATAGCAGTTTACTGAATGTTCTTTTAACGTAAAATTTTGTTTAGATACTACCTTATAAAACAATTCAAATACAAACAGACCGGCTTACATAACATGAAACTGTAATAAACATTTGTAAAGTGTAAAGTTCTCGCGCGGCACGAGTTACTTAGTTTGCGCTTGTTGCGGCGAACCGGACGCGCTGACATTTCTCGCAGAAGCTTTTTGTTCTAACCGCTTCACGCCTATCCATTGTTTGTATGTACGAAGGAAATGAGCTAGTGTTATAACCTAGTTTAGTAAAGATAATGGTTTTAGTAAAGATAATTAGTAAGAAAATGGTATACATTTTCTCAAAAGATTAACCATTTAATATATGTCTTAATTCGACGTCAGAAAACAATGATTTACCGCTTGATTTTTTCTAAGACTGTACTACCGACTTTTTAATATTAACCTATCATTCTTATTCTTATGTACAAATTGATTAGATAAACAACAATGATTACATTACAAATGAGTCGAAGCGTGGTGTTACAACTTTGTCCAGGCTCCTCTAACTAGCTAGTAAATTCAATCTGTCGACAAACACCTATCGCGTGGAAAAAAATTTAGGCTAACTTCAACACGCAGCGGAAGCTCTCAAGAGAAAAAATACCCGATTTTGAAACTTTCTTCATTGGTGCTCCGTTCCTGTTGGTGGCAGCGTGATGATATATAGCCTATAACCATCCTCGATAAATGAGTTATATAACACAGAATTTTTCAAATCGGACCAGTAGTTCCTGAGATTACCCCTACAACGTCACAAACTCACAAACTTTACCTCTTTATAATATTAGTATAGATAACGTAATACTTTCCATTCTCATATTTATATAAGAGGCTTGCAATAAAATCTAGGATTGCATTAAAATATTAGGAAGTTAAAAATATTGTATTTAATTTTAGATCACTTGGATTTTAGTTCAGTTTTTAGATACCAAAAGGGGAAAAATAAACTGATTATTTTGTATACTTAACCATCAACGTAACTTCCGTAATGTAACGCAACTTCCGGCACAATTTTTGAGAAAATATTGCTAGGATAAAACAAAAAGTAAAGAGGCATATTATGTAGGAACGGAGACTCATTAAAAATAATAAAAACAACTTTGAAAAATATAACTTTAATGATCATAATATCACATTTTAAATTTCTTATTTGATATAAATAAAAATCATATATTTTTTATAAAATCTTAAAAACTATAATACGGTTTTGTTAATTCATAATAATTGAATGTGTTTTTTATTTTAAATTTGACGTGGAATGAATGGAAAAAATATATTGAAGCAACGACATGAGAGTAATAAAGAATGATGTCATAGTGCAAGACGTCATATTTGAACATTCAATCAACTTTGATCAATCGAAAATAATAACAAAAGCGATTACATAAACACGATACACAAAAACTCTTGATATAGTTACGAAATGTTAGTAGAAACAGTCAACTATCTAAATAAGTTTTCGGTCAATAGTAGAAAGTCAAATATCAATAGTCAATAGTAGATTAGTAGTAGAAAGTCAATAGTAGAAAGTTTTTTGTTGATACTGGCTATTTACTATTTATTTATTTAATTAATTGTAAGAGTTACCAGTGGGTAATTTGTACTAACTATTCGGTCATTAGTATGCTCGTCTGGTCAATAACATGAGTTCGATAGACATACCACAAATATATAAAATATGTTATATATGGTGGTCAGGGAATGTTACAGGTAAGCACTGAATATAATCTACAAGCAATTGCCCGCGACTTCAATCGCTTGAATTTGTAGTATAAAGGCTAATAGAATATAATCTAGTGCACCCTTATATTGAGTTAAAAATTACTGGATTATGTTATATTTTTCAAGTAACTTCCAAGTGGTTGTAAAATGATGGGAATTTCACACAACGAAGAAACATAGCTCTCAACACATGTGATTAGTAGAGACTCAATGTCATGTCATGATCAATATCATGTACGTCAAATTTAAATATAAAAAAAAATCTCCTTATTTGGTCATTTACTTATAGATCTAATTCAATATCGATATAATTAAAAAGTTAGTACAATAATAATAAATGTCATTTACACCTAAATCCTAAACAAGAAAAACACAAAAATCGAATAATATCATAAGTTTATAGTTTTTTATTTGTATTATTTATTTATATATAAAACTAAAGAAAATAATATATGATTCTATTTAAAACATCAAGTATTCGAAAAGTGATCTCATTTTAAAATACAAACTTATACAAACTTCATAGTCGCAAAGTAAAGTAGAAGTTGTTGGTAGAGATGTTTTTACAAAACACCAAAAATGTATTAAGAATATTAGTATATTTTGTACAATTACATTGTATTTGGACGCAAAAACCCGATTATACTTTATCTATGTTATAAATATACTAAAAAATCGAATACGAGACACTTACTATCATAAGTAGAAGAATCAATATAATGTGTGTGTGTGAGCGCATTTATATTTATGCGGAAGTGGGTGAAGTGTGTGT
>JACEII010000043.1:4432686-4444084 GCA_014332785.1 Antheraea mylitta
TGTGAAAGTTTTTATGTTTGTGTGGACATGGGTGGAGTGTGTGAGCGTATTTATATTTATACGGAAGTGGGTGAAGTGTGTAAGAACGTGCTTATGTTTGTGTTAGTATGAGTGGAGTGTGTGAGCGCATTCGTGTTTTCTGGAATGTACGTGAGCACGTATATGGGCGTGAGCGGAGTGTGTGTATTAACGCGATTGTGGAATGTCTATGCGCGTATACATATATTTGGGTGCAGGTTGTGTGTGTTTGTGTGAACGAGATGTGGGCGTTTTTCTGGATATGACTATTGTGTGGGTAAATTCGCACGTTTGTATGAGTGTGTGTACATGGTTCTGTGTTTAAAACAAATCAATTTTTTTTTATTCACCTTGACATAATAAGCTGACTTTCGATCACAATCTCATACATGATAAGTGACAACGAATGATAACTCGTCGCTAAAGACTGGAAAAGAAATCGTATCTTGAATTGCTTTTGGGATAATCAGTGTTTTGAGATGGATTTTCTACTTGAGGATGTCGAAATGAATACTAATAAATATCTATCTGTCTATACCCCATTATCTAAACCTGAAGTTAGCCCTTGTACGTCTAACATATAACAGTTTCTATGAAACTAGATTCTTTTATTTTTATATGTCACAAGATTTACTAAAATAAAAAATGATTCGCGTCTCATAAATTTTGGTTGTGTAAAAACTAAAAATCTCTTTCCATTAAATTAGCTTATGATCAAAAGCGCATTTAATTAACAATTCAAAATTAATTCCCCAGCTGAAAGGTAGATAGAAAGTTGATCTATTAACATTAAAATATAAAAAAAAAAACGAGATATAGTGTAAAAATTAATTGTCATATTGATATAATTGTCTAATGATTAAAAAATATGATTCATAATGCAGTTGATGTGACCGACTTGAGTCCTCTAACTAATATAGTTGGTGATAGATCCTTTGTGAATTCGTCTAATACCTGTGAACATACAAACTTGCAAATTAGAGTCATACTAAATAATCCACAGTTTTCTTTTTTTTTCAAGTTTTTTGTAATGCGAAATCTTTTAAACCCAAAAAAAGTATATTTTCTAAAAATACATTTACTGCAATCCTGTTCTTTTTAATTTTAAACGAATAAACCATAGTGAATGTTAATTACTCAAATTTATTTCATACAAGAGTTCGCTCACGTTTTGCTCGCGATATTGTAAATTTCCACAATAATCTACAATACACATTACTCGCTGATAATTTAGCTTTGTGTAGGCGAAAGAATGTCTAAAAACGGTGCCGTTTTTTTTTTAATTCATCTATTACCAACAAAAAAAATCTAGTCTTTTCACTTTATAATATATAGCAAATTAAATTCCTAAATATCAGACACCAATTATTTACTATTACTTTATTTATATAAAAATACGCTTAAGTTGTTATGTTTGCATAAAAAATATTAAATACTTTTTTTTATTATTACAAACTGCCATCAACACCGCCATCTATTAACTCTTACACAAAATAAAATTATAAATCGATACTATGGACTACGTAAGAAGCGCCATCTGTTAACATTATAGTATACTACATCGTACATAAAAAACATACCATATTTTTATGTACAACACCCAATATTAGTTTTTAATCGAAAATAGTGCGGCTTGCGAACTTTTTCTAGTTTATTTTAAGCTAAAATAGGTAACCTTAATGTTTCTAGAACCAATAAATTCATCAACAATGGTTATAACTTATGTCTTAAAGTCTATTTTAAATTATCTAAAGCCATTTGTTTTTGGCTAATATACAAAAAAAAATCGAATATCGCATGTCCTAGCGATATTTTTTTTTTTTTAACAAAAATATGCGTTTACCTTCAAATACTGTTCGCAGACAGCCTCGTCTCCAGAGGCGAGTGAAGCCGCGAGTCGAGGCGGGCTCGGGAGCTGCACGAAAGTGACCGCGGTTCCCTCCGAGCACCTCTCTTTTATTATACTATTAACACTGTAAACAATTATAATTATTCAGAGTCACATTTCACGTATAAAATAAAATAATATCAAAACAAATACTAATAAACAACAAAGAGAGCCTTACTTAAAGTTTGTTCTAAAACTTTCAAAAGCATGGACACAAACCTAATAAACCTAAGTTAATGACCTGTCGATGAAACTTAGATTAATGAATGTACACCTGTTATTCGATCTTACCGGAAATACGTTCAAATTTTGACCGAAACCGACCGAAAAATAACGGTCAACATAGAATTGAATTATTTTTACAACGCATTTCATGTTAGAGCTATATATGTAAACACAATACTATAAATAAAGTAGGTCACCAATAATGATTGTTTGTAGCATACTCTGCTGTTTTGTATTACTGGGTCTCTAATAATGTACTGTCATTAATGTCATTACTGTCAATGTCAATTTTTGTATTCGTCCTTCCGTATTTTACTGCGTCACTGGATTGTACTCATTATATGTTCTTTGAATTATATCTCGTTAAATCCCATTGACTTTATATTTTAAACCTATAAATCTATCATTTCATCTATTTTCCTGTGGTTTTTTTTTATTGAAGCACGACAAAGTGACTGCACTATGCCTGATGGTAAGCATAGTACAATCCAAAAACAGTAGCGACTACCGAGAGACAGATCATCCATCGCCGGTCGCCGCTGTCATGCCGGCCATAATGACGAAAATCACCCGGTACTGGATATGCACAGACTGATCCCGAAACGCGACGCGCAGAAGCGAGTCACTATGACGGGTTTTTTCGCCATATACATGGTGGTTGCGATCCAGTCGGGCTGTAAAACCCTACCACCCCGCTTCCGCCATTGCCTCGTTCGTTATTCAGCAGGGTGCACCACGTGCAGGTGAGGTTTGCTTGGGTGTCTCAAGTCTTATGATGTTACTCGACAACCCCTTACACCCCATATGTATGTGTTTAAATAAACAGTCCGACATATTATATACACACCTATATACACAGTTTACTTGTAAATAGATTAAGTCCGACCATGAGATAGAGACTGATTAACTGAAATAAATACTGTAATCTTTTATATGAATATATTTTTTTGAGATCTGTCTGTTTCCTTCTTCAGACAGTAATTACTGAATAGCTTTGATATGTTTTAATATAAAAAATGTGTATCAGCATAACTTAATTTAATATAATGTTATTAAACTTTTAAGAGATTTTGCTATTTTAATTACACGTTCTGCGGTACGTCAAATAAATGGGCCAAAAGTGCGGTGCGCATGCGCAGGAACGGGATAGTAAACAGATGATATTTCGCAAAGTATATTTTTACTTTTTTTTAGGTCAAATTAATTCAGTAAAAAAAAACTTTGAACAGGCTTACGTTTGTAAGTACGCTATAGGCACCCTCTGGTACAGAGTGTTCTCGTCTTCCTCTTCAGTGGACAACCGGTTCAGATCCAGTCGCGGCCAGTCACTCACCTGTCAACAATACACATATGTATTATATACCAGGAAATGTTATAAAATAATAATATCAAAACAAATATTAATAAACAACAAAGAGAAGCTCCGTTATAGTTTGCTATAAGACGTTCAAAAGTATTTTGAAAACAGAATTTAATGAAACAAAGAGTAAATGTTACTCGAGGATGTTCTTTAAGATTTAACATGTAAAATTTTATGGTGAATGCAGTGATGTATGTTCAAACTAACACACGTATTTCATTACTTATTCATAGACATCTGTAATAATTTGATCCACAAAAATTAAAAAATTACATACACATTACATTTACATTCCTATCACATGTATAGATACTTGATTGATCTTGAGTGACTGAGCGTCATCTATGATTGATGACGTAACTCCTTTGTAAACACTGTCCCCAGCGTCAATGTCCTGCTAATTTGGCAACATGTATTGTATATAGATAAAAAAAAACTAACAACATGAGCTGTAGCGTTGATCCTCAACAGCTTCAACAGCTCCTCGAGCCGCTCCTGTAACGGTCGCCCTTCAGCGATCGATCCCATCGCGTTCTCGTTACCGACGGTCACCATCCGATCGCCTTCTGAACAAAAAAAATAACTTTTTTCCCATTGACGTATATTTTCTGTAGTTTTTTTTTATATTATAGGTGGCAAACGAACAGGCGGGTCACCTGATGTTAAGCGATCACCACCGTCCATAGACACTAGCAACACCAAAGGAGTCGCAAGTACGTTGCCAGCTTGTGTTTAGGAGAAGGGGATGGAAATGGGGAGGGAGAGGTGCAAGTGGGGAATGGGCCCCTCCCCTCCCAGATGCGTTCCTCTGCCGCTCTCACTGACCAAACGAAACGCAACAATGCGTGCACCGTTACTTGACGAGCCGACCCATTCAAGCTGAAACCAGTAATAGCTTCAGCGTGGCTCTACCACCAGTAAACCTGTTTACACACGCTCGACTTGGGCAGTAAGCTGGTGTATGCGTCACGAGAGCGTTACGGAAACGTGTGATCGTGGCGAGACGAACGGAAGTTGAGAGGGAGATATAGCTTAGTGAAAATGAAAATATAAAAATGTAAAAGACAAGCGATGATGACAAATGATATACCAAAACGTCCCTTGTGAATCACTTTATTCAATGATGAAAAACTGCATGAAGATCCGTTCAGTAGTATTTGAGGTTTTCGCGAACAGACGTACAGACAGACAGACACGGTAGAGGATTTTATTTCATACTGTGTAATGATAATATTTAGGCCGACTTGGAGTTAATAATCTTCGATGCTAAAACTGACAACAAAACCCTTTCTACGTATTGATCCTGACGTTCCCACGTTCCCTTCCAAGTAAAAGTGAAATCACCCGATGGTCATTGACACTGTGCTTAACAGAGACACGTAGAGGATTGTTTATGTTTTTTTTTTTTTTTCTAGATAATTAGGTTAAATATTAAACACTTATTTTTTTAATTAATTTAAAACGAGAATCGAGTACAGAGTATCCTCCATAAATATCGCTACTGTATAAACTTTCAACCTGTATAAAAAAGTGAGTGTAGGGATGAAGTCCCAGCTTTACGTATATGTTCTTGGATGCTCGGTTGTGGGAATAGAGTTGTTTGTATATTGTAATTACTTTAGTTGTTATGTTACAGTGGTGCTGTAGTGAACCTTATTGAGTACTTGTTTGCGACTGTAATTAATAATTCATGTTTGTAAGTGGTCGAGCCACGTTGAAACTATAATTGGTTTCGACATGAATGGGTCGGTTCGTCTGGGGTAGTACCACCCGACCCACAGAAACACCCACGTGAAGTAACAGTGCTTGCATTATTGCGTTTCGTTCGGTCAGTGAGAGTGCCGGAGACCCACTTCCCCCTTCCTCTCACTTGTCCTCTCCCTTCCACTTCCCTCTTCTCTCCTTTCCCCCCCATTCCACATCCCGCTAAACACAGGCTGGCTACGCACTTGCAACTCCTCTGATGTTGCTTGTGTCTATGGACGGCAGTGATCACTTAACATCAGGTGAGCTGCATGTCCGTTTGTCTCCTATATGATATATAAAAAAATCATTAAATATAATTTCAATATAGCTTTGCTGATGTACATATAATATCTAAGGCAACATGCAATGTTACGGTACAGTGAGTGTGAGGTCGGTTGAGTGGTACCTTGCAGGACGGTGGTATTGGTGACGGTGTTATTGGTGTTGCTGACGGCGTACACTCGCAGGTGCAGGTGCTGCCACCCGCGGGCGGAACGTACAACAGCAGCGAGCTGCAACGCGAACAACCCTCGCACCGTGAAAGCCTCCTCACACGAAGGCGATAGCAACTCCACGAGCCACACATCTATATACTTTATCCGTGGTAACCTCCTACAAATACACAAATAAATCTATACTAATAAAGCTGGAGGATTTGTATGTTTGAACGGTCTACTCTTAAAGCCTTATAATTAAAACCGGTCCTAAGCATTCCTACACATACATTTTGGGGTGTAAGGGGTGTCGAATAACATCATAAGACTTGAGACACCCAAGCCAACCTCACCTGCACGTGGTGCACCCTGCTGAATAACGAACGAGGCAATGACGATAGCGGGGTGGTAGGGTTTTACAGCCCGACTGGGTCGCAACCACCATGTATATGGCGAAAAAGCCCGTCATAGTGATTCGCTTCTACGGGTCGCCTTTTAGGACCAGCCTGTGCATATCCAGCTTATTACAGGCCGGCATGATAGTGGCGACCGGCGATGGACAGTGTGTCAATCGGTGGTCGCTATTATTTTTGGATTGTACTATGCTTACCATCAGGCATAGTGCAGTCACTTTGCCGTGCTACAAAAAAAAAAAAAGTGATTGTCAATTACACTGTGCTCTTTGCAAAAGGATCTTTAAGGCAAAATAGAAAGAATCAAGGTTCACCATTGACGGACAAGTCAAGGAGGCTCATCTCATAGACGTATCTCAAGAACAACTAATCCGATTTGAAATATACTTTCTATGTTAGATTGTTCATTTATCGAGGAAGGTTATATATCATATACTCTATGATCAATAGGAACGGGGCACCAATGAAGAATATTTCAAAAGATAGGGTCTTATAACAGTGCAAACATCTCCTCGTTTAGCATACAAAATCACTTAAATAGTAAATTATTCGTTTTCACTTTTAAATCTCATCAAATAACTGAAAAAAGAAAGAAAATGCACATTCAGGGCAAGTTACTATTGACTTGACTCCATGGTATTGACTATATCGGGGGTTATATTGTTACTAATGACCTGAACTACCACTAGTTGACATATGAAATAATAATAACAAAACAAATACTAATAAACAACAAAGATAACCTTAGTTAAAGTTTGGTCTAAGAATATCAAAAGTATGGATACAAAGTGAAATAAACCTAGTTTGAATGACCGGTGACAAAACCTGCCAGCGGCGACCCGAAGTTAATAACCTTCAATAATAAAATGGACAATAAACCCTTTTTTTATCAATCTTCGAAGAATTATCCTTTGTTAGTTGTTCGTTAATCTCACGTTTTTTCACTTCGCCCGACGGTCACTGACAAAAGACGCGTATGGGATTGCAAACGATTTTGTATCTTTTTTTATAATTAGGTTCATATTAAGCACTTGTGGTGTCGCATAATAATAGCGACCCGGAGATTGAGTGCAGCCGCGATAGTTAAGCGCATAAAGAAAACGACGGCCGGTCAATAGGTTTGATCGCTTGCGTCGCCTACACGTACTATCATTCCGTTATTCTGCTATTAATGTACCCGTAGTTATTCGCAATTTTATTGTAAACAGTAGAAACTTATTGACTATTTTGTGGTGGTGATATTACGTCCTCATACACTTATTTTTATGGTTGATTCAGAACGAGAATCGACTGCAGAGTATCCTATATAAATATTGCAACTGTGTAAACTTTCACCTGGTATATGACGAGAGGGAGTTGTTTTATGTACATACCGTTCTACGTCGGCCATCTTGAGGTTATGAAAATGCCTGCAGAGGCATATGTTCTTATTGACTGTGAGCACGTCGCGCACGATTCGCACGTACTCGGCGGGGGGCACGCGGGGCCCACACCCCCCGGACCCCCCACGCACCGGGAACACCACCTCCCCGCTCTCCAGGTTGAACGTGTCCGTCTTGTACGGGGACTCCAGTCTGTCAATCGGTATCAATCATTCAATTGACGCCATAATGTTAGACATATATGTCACTAGCGACCGCTCACGACTTCGTCTGCATTTATATATAATTAATGGTGGCGTTCCCCCAAGATGGGGCTGTTCAAATACACGCTCTCCAAGGTCGACAACATAACGGTAATGATCCTGATGGTCGAGTTGTTCATGGGAGACGGTAGCCATTTAACATCAGACAGGCCGTCTGCCAGTCCCTCATCAGTGTGCGTAGCTTTTTCTTCAAAATGAGGATATTTTCAAGGAGGGTACCATCGGTATCATCGGAGACACCAAAGAACTTGTCAAAATCGGATAGGAAATATGTATTAATCGACATTTTGGTATGTTACTGAAAGTCCAAAATTAAATAAGTACTTGACTATGATCAAAAACGGTCCGATGAATTTCTGCTTTTTACTAAAAATTCCTTCTCATCCAATAAATGTTTCCCTTTTTTTGTATAATATACTAACTAATCCAGCCACGCATTGCTATGAGCAGTCAATGATGAATTTAAAAAAAAAAAAATTAAAATGTGTCACCATCTATGAGATATCTATATCAGTCTGTCCTATAGTTTTCTGTCAACTAACTACTTTAAAGCGCCATCTGTTCGAGACAGATGGAACTTACAATTAATAACAATGACCAACATTGACGAACGTTTAATCTTTATTTAAAAAATATTGAAACCATTAATAGAAATATAAATTATCCCATCAAGTTGGACCAAACTACAAATAAATACCAAGTTTCATGAAGATTGGTTGAATAGTTTCGGAGTTCATCGCGGACAAACATTATGACACTGGATTTTTATATATTTAGATATAAACTTTATTATCATTGTGTAATTAAGTGGTAAAAATATGGGTCTAAAAATGAAATGATTTTCGAAGTAATACGTTCTTTACGCACGCTTGACTTCGGGAGTAAACTGGTTAACGTGTCACGAGAGCGTTACGAAAACGTGTGATCGGACGAGGCGAACGGAAGTTTAGAGGGGCATATAACGATAGTTATGAAAAAAGAGAGTTACGTTTCGTATTATCAATGAAAACCCATAATAAATTTAAATATTTGTAGAAAATTAATATATGCATATACATTTATATAGATGGATCTAAAAAGGTCGAACTTCAGTCGTGTGGTCCAAAACACACTCGTTTTTTTTTTTAAATAGAAATAATACGCACTCTCTGAAGAAGTCCCTTGGTGCTGCAGTGTCTCGGAACCCGAGCAGCACAGTGTCTGGCTTCATGGCTCCGAGGCCCGACAGCCTCGTGAGCTGGGCAGCACCACTCCTCACACTCTCCGAGAGGCACAACTCCACGAATGCCTTCACCTGTCCACCACCAAGACACTCGGGGTCAATAGAGAAGAGGGATCAACACAAAAAGTTTATTTTCCCTCCCAAACCCTCTTATAAAAAACTGACCCCATCAATACGGCATGTGAATATACATAACACCAGGATATTCCATTCAATTAATTCCAAATTCCATTCAATTAATTCCAAAATCCATTCAATTAATTCCAAATTCCATTCAATTCCATCCAATATTCCATTGGAATATTGATATCTTCTATATATGAATGTTCTTATATGTGTGTGACTCATCAGATTTTTTTCATTATCTTCGATGTAAAACATCTATAGGCGGAGAGTAAACCTGATTGTTGTCGTGGCGACGCAAAACACGAACATTGCACTGTTAACGAAATACTCAAATACACTTGCAACCCTATCTTGTAGGTCAGTTATGCTACTGGTGTTACGCGGCACGTGCAGACGACCTAGCGCCCTTTGATAATGCCGCCAAACACACCACCCCAGCGCCTAGTTGGACTTTTGTATTTAATAAAAAAATAAACAGTCATTATTTTATGGAAGTAATTTGTAATTCTTTTAGCTTTATCTTTTCATTACGCTATAACTGATTCCTGTCGTAATCTGTACTCCTATGAATATAACTTATACAAAACAATTTTAATGTTTCACATCTGTCAGGCGTCCCGTGACGACTTAATTTTTTTTTTGTTGGTTGATTTTGACAGCCTTTAGCGTTAGGGACCGTTCAAGTGTTACGTAATCGGTATTATTTGAATTTCTGATTATCTCCTCTGATAAAGTAAGCAATAAATACTCTTATAGATACGAAGCAAATATATTGCTATTGGAGTATTTTTTTTTTCGAACTGACTACGCTATTGACCTGGCAATGTAGTAGAATCAAGATGGAAGGGAATCTAGTAGGGTTAATTGACAATACTGTATTCTTGGGAATTATATTAGATTCCAAATTACAATGGGGCCCTCACATAAAAAAAATGGCGAGCAGATTAAGTTCTGCTGCATTCGCAATACGGAAAATTCGTCAGCTTACAGATATTGCCACTGCAAGGTTAGTCTACTTCGCTTACTTCCATAGCATAATGTCTTACGGTATTCTGCTGTGGCGTACGGCTTCTGAGGTAGACACCATATTTTTATTAAAAAAACGGGCAGTTCGAGCAAAATATAATATGGGACCTCGCGAATCATTAAAAACGAAATTCCAGGAATTCGGTATCTTAACACTACCCTCCCAATACATTCTTGATAATTTAATGTATGTCCGTAAAAACTTTGAAAAACTGAATTTAGTAAAAGACCGGCATAATGTAAATACTAGAAATTGTAATAAACTGGTTGTCCCATGTTTTAGACTTAGTAAAACCAGTAATAGTTTCTTAGGTAACAGTGTTAGGTTTTACAATAAAGTCCCAAAACATGTTACCGATTTGCCGGACTACAAATTTAAGCGCCACGTCAAGCGGGTTTTTGTGTCAAAAGGAAATTATAGAGTGGATCAGTATATGAACGATAGTGATGTCTGGAATTGACTCCTCTCTGTGCATCCACTATAAGCTGTATGATGTATTTAAATGTATGTAAAAAAAAAAACTGTACCCGATCGAGTTTCTTGCCGGTTCTTCTCGATGACTGGGTTGTTTCCGAACCGGTGGTAGTTTTTGAAGTTCATAAGCGCCTTATTAGGGCCCAAACTGAATAAAGAATTTTTGATTTTGATTTTGAAAAAAAAACGTATTTACAGCTTCACCGGACTACTTAATTGGAATCTCATTACAGTATCATCTTACTAAAAGACCATTAGTGAGATTGCTAGTAGCACAAAAAATATTGCCAGATGGCACTACATAACATTGACTGTTTTTCATGCAAAATCGTATTTTTATTAAAAAAAAAAATCAAAATATACAATAAACGTTAAACGTAAACCTTATGTTTAAAAAAAATTGGTCTAAACTGACCATTGAAGGACCATTAGTACACAAAAAAAAAACACTTAAACAGAACAAACCTTTAAATGGTCTATCAATTTGAGCCAATACTTATGCTCCTCAGCGAGTGGGTCCCCGTTGTCTCCCAATTCCCCCACCCTCACGTGACCGATCACAAAAAGTCCACCCTGAACCAAAATATTGTACGGTCTTAAAAAATGTCAATCTTACTCTCGTTCATTGATGACGTCTATATATTTTAAAGTCAATAACCGTATGTATGTAATCGCCTCACTTCAGGATAAACTATTTAACCTCTCAAATCATTTCGTAACACCCAAATCTTAATGGGTAGATTTTTTTTAATTTCACGACATCGCAACCTTCATAGTTTATTAATAAAAAAGTTCGTGCAATTGAAATAAATTATATTAA
>JACEII010000043.1:4452690-4494031 GCA_014332785.1 Antheraea mylitta
TGCAGCGCTAGTATCAATGCGTATCTCTAATATGCAGCGCTAGTATCTCGAGTCTGGAATGACTAGCGGTACCGGAAGTGGGTAGCTAACAATTTACTAATTTAAATGTTAACTCTATCGGATCATTTGAAGGGGAAATATTGGGTAGAAACCAGCACCTGAGAAATGATCTTCTAGTATCAATATATGCGGTTAAATATAAAATTGTTGATATGTGTCAGCTAAAAACCTATACATTACCACATGATGTTTTGACAAAACAGATGGCACGATAACGTGCACATACGTAAAGTAATATTGTAACGCGACATTGTCTCAGATAAAATGTAGAAATAAGACGGCATATTATCAATAGGGTTGGTGCAAAAAAAAAAGAAGTTAAATGTTGCTTAGATACGAGTGAATTGACGGGACAGACGTAAAAAAAAAAAATTAACTAGCCAAGTTTTAACAAGGCGCTATCAAAACACTTATGACGTATCTATAGCTTTTTAGTTATAATGTTATTGATGTCAGCATTTGAAATCTATACTAATATTATAAAGAGGTAAAGTTTGTGAGTTTGTGACGTTGTAGGGGGTAATCTCAGGAACTACTGGTCCGATTTGAATAATTCTTTCAGTGTTATATAGCTCATTTATCTGCTATAGGCTATATTTTGTAGGTGATAGAGCCATATTGAATCATAAATATTTCAGCATGAATGGGTCGACTCGTCCGGGTTAGCACCACCCTCTCACAGAAAACCGGCGCGAAGTAACAGTGCTTGTATGTTGCGTTTCGTTCGGTCAGAGACAGCACCGGAGACGCATCTCTCCTCCCCTCCCCTCTCCTCTAACCACTCTCCCTCTCTCTCTCTATTCCCCCAAACACAGGCTGGTAACGCACTTGCGACTCTCCTGGGATTGCTAGTGTCTATGGACCGCGATGATCGCCTAACACCAGGTGATCCTTCTGTTCATTTGCCTCCTTCACGATATAAAAAAAATATATAGCATCTAGCTAAAACTAATAGGAGGAGAGCACCAATGAAGAATGTTTCAAAATCGGGGCTTTTTTCCTCTCGAGAGCTTCCGCTACGTGTTAGCATTATGCCACTTACCACCACGCGGACGAAGTCGCGGGCAGAGGCTAGTCGTCAATACGTGGGCAGTTGTGGTGATAATTCTCATACCTTCCTTGGGGAAGAGGCCTATGGTTCTGTAGTGCGTTTTTTTTTTTATCTACAGTGTGTGTGTTTTGACGTACCTGATGGAAGATAAGCGCCTGGCTGAGGCTCCCCCACCCTGGTTCCGAAGCAGCCGGTGAGAATACATGCAGTGCACACACGAGCAGTATACATGCTGCGCCTGCGCACACCGCCTGAGCCCAACGCAGTGAGAACATCAATAACGCGCATCCGCACAGCCCCGCTAGTGACGTCACCCACGAGAACTGACGGAACCGAGGCCTAATATACAAACAAACAGGCCAAACTATATATATCATCGAATCAACAACAAATGGCGTCTAAATCAAAAACAACTCGCAATAAAACACGATGACGTTTCTGGCGGGATTTTAGTCTGTCATGTAGTAGATTTTATATTTTATTCATAATCTTGTGTTATTCGACTCTATATTTTGTACATTTGGTGGTATTTTACGTAACATAGTTAGTTTATTGTGCATAACTGAATTGAATGGAAAAAAAATCGGGCAGTCTCGGGACGCCTGGCAGATGTGAAACATCAAAATAGTTTTATGTAAGTTATATGCCTAAAAAACAGATTATGACAGGAATCAGATATGGCACAATGAAAAGATAAAACATTACAAATTTGTTCCATACAATTATTTATTCTATTACATAAATATTCATTCTATCTATCCGTCTCTATTGCATATGTGTGACGTCACAAAATATTAAATAAAAACAATTTGGAAATAGTTTTTTCAGTATTTCGTTAATAAGTTATTATTATATTAAAGTTTATGTATTGTGTCGCCACGTCGCCAAGCCAAAATTAGGTTTAAAGTGAACCTATAGATGTTTCTCATCAATAATACCACGGAACATGAAATTATGAGATGCCACAAAAACTCCCTAGAAGTTTCTAACAAGGGAGCTTGTTAGAATATTGTCTCACACGACGCTTAACTATGGAAGTCATAGCACAACGCTTGTAATATTATTGACTACGCGACAATGGTAGTATTAATCTGGAGGATTGATTGCCATAAATAAAGATAAAAAAACACAATGGACAAAATGGACGATAGGTGGCATTAAAAATAAAATTGAGCCGTCACGGGACGCCTAGTAGATGTGAAACATCTAACTTGTTTTGTATAAATTATATGCATAAAAGGATAGATTACGACAGGAATCAGCTATGGTCTAATGAAAAGGTAAAACATTACAAATTTGTTTCATAAAATAATAAGTGTTTATATATTTTATTACATAAATATTCATTTTTATTAAATATAAAAATTCAACTATGCACAAGCGCGGTGTCTTTGGCACCTATTAAAGGGCGCTATGTCGTCGGCGCATGCCGCGTAACACTAGTATAACAAGTGGCCTACAAGATAGGGTTGCAAATATTTCTGAGTATTTCGTTGATAGTGCAATGTTCGTGTTTGCGTCGCCACGCCAACAATCAGGTTTAGCATCCACCTATACATGTTTCACATCAAAAACTAAAATCATTAATTGATGGTGTCAAATAAAAATCGGATATTCCCAACAGCACACAACGCGGTTAAGAATCGATAGACGGGGTTAAAACAAATTAAACCTTCGAACATTATTATCAAATCACCAATAGAGGGCGCTAAACACAAAGAACATTCAAGACAGCTTACAACTTAGTACGATAAACAAGCGATAGATAGCGTTAAAACCAAATTACTAGATTCGTGAAACGATACTCGACAGTATACTTGAATCTTCATAAATCTTTTTGACCGCACTGAATATAACAGTAAGTTCAGACTTGTGCATTATATGGTTAAATACTTCTTATAAAGTTCAATTATTGTTTATTCCTTTCTTTTCTCGAACTGACTACGCTATTGACCTAGCAAGGTCTTAACAGCTTCACCGGACTACAATTTATTGCTAAACTTCGTGTTCTCGACGTCTACATTCAGAGCAGTCAAAAAATTTGACATAGACTGTACTAAACATAAACGATTGCATTGAAAACTGCAAAGCAATTGTAAACTTGAAGGTTTCTTTTAAAAATTTCATATTGTTAAACAATAAAGTTCGTTTTTAAATTTTGCCACTGGGGTGGTCTCTTACGTATTTCACTGTACGTTAAAAAATTAGCCATAGATGGCTATAAAACTATTATCAATCTTAATATTAGCTGATCCCGCCACGGGTTGCTGTGGTTTAATTATTATATGTTGAATTAAAAATATGATAAACTATTTTCAAATATAAAACACGTCTTCATCCATGACATATTTAAAACAGTCGGTCTTAAAGTTTTGTTGAGAAACCTAATTTAAAGCGCCATCTGTTCGAGACTTGTGAAACTTACAGTTACTAACAATAATAAACATTTACAATCATTTCGTTTTCAATTAAAAAATATTCATACAATCATAATCGAAATATAACCTATCCTCTCCTCAAAATGGATCAAAATATACATAAATGCCAACGTTTCATTTTCATGAAACATTTATGTTAATCTTCATTAATGTGTAGTTTCGGAGTTTATCGCGGACAAACATCAAGACATTAGATTTTTATATATTCATTTAGATTTACCTAAAGTTAGGCGCCGAGGCTAGATCCAAGCCTAGACAGGCGAGATTGATAGCCAGGTAGCTGGTCATGAAGAGCACAGAGTTGACCTGAGCTATGACGTTCAACGAGTCCACCATCACACCGACCTGAACCAGCAGCCAGGATGTGATGACAGCCACCACCGGGTTCCCGGAACGAGATACCATCGGCCATAGGAGGAAACCTTTTGATATAAAAATTAAATAAGCATATATCCCAGTGCTGGGCAAAAAAAAGCCTTTGCCGATCACTCCGGGGTCATCAGTTTTGTGGATCATGTCAAGGTCACCAGTTTTGGAGATCAAGGCGGGATCACCATTTTTAGGAATCAAGCCGGTGTCACCAGTTTTGTGCATCACCAATTTTGGGGATCAAGCCAGAGTCACGAATTTTGTGAATCACATCGGTGTCACCAATTATGGGTATTCAACATAGCACAAATGTTAAAATTAAATATTTTCGCAACATATACTTAATTATATAGACTACATTTTCGTCCAGGAAGAATTGTGACATCAAATTTGTAATTATTTTTAAAGTGACCAGTGTGGATAAAATGCTTAGTAACCAACGCGTTATAGCCTCATTCTTAGGATATTTTTTTTATGTAATAGGAGGCAAACAAATACACGGTCACCTGATATTAAGTGATCACCAGCGTCCATAGACACTATTAACACCAGGGGAGTTGTAAGTGCGTTATCAGCCAGTTTTCGGGAGGAGAATGAGGAAGGGGAAGGGAGGGTGGGCATATGGCGCTCTCTGAACGAAACGCAACAATGCGAGCGATGTTACTTCGCGTGAGTGTTCCTGTGTGTCGGATGGTACTACCCCGGACCAATAATAGCTTCAGCGTGCCTCTACCACCACTAGTAAAATTACGAACTTAATTATCCATTCAATCTATGAATTATTTCAAACGCAATTACAAACGTAGACATACTATAGTTGTGTACTGTACAAAGTAGTAGGTGGTAGAGCCACGCTGAAGCTATTATTGGTTTCAGCTTAAATGGCCAGCAGAATGTCTTGAATGGTAGTACCACCCGACCCACAGAAACACCGACATAAAGGAACAGCGCTTGCATTATTGCGTTTCGTTCGGTCAGTGAGAGCGCCGGAGACCCATCTCCTCTCCCCTCCCCTCTCCTCTACCTTTCTCTCCATTCCCCCAAACACAGGCTGGCAACGCACGTTCGACTCCTCTGGGGTTGCTAGTGTCTATGGACGGTGGTGATCACTTAACGAAAGGTGACCCGCATGTTTATTTGTTTCTTATATGATACAAAAAGAAACTAAATCTTAGTTTTCATGAGAACATTCGAAATACGTTACTATTTTTTTTTTTTACTAAATGTATTTGAATACTTAATTTGTGTAAATTTACTCACCGAATATATTATCCTTCGCCAAGGCTTCCAGAACTCTCGAAGCGCCGATCAAATTCGACAAACCCGCTGAGAATGTCGCCATTAACATACCTGCAAAGATGCATTTAACAAAATCATCTTTATTTATCCATGCATTCTACCTACATCATACAATAATTATACCCTGAAGTAAGAATTAATCATTACTGATGGCATTAAAAACAATCAAACTAATAAAACGTGAATACCATACATTTACATAAAACAAATTCAGTGCAAAAAAGACCACTAGATGGCACTTAAAATAAATTTAGTAATTACGTAATTTTTTTAGCAACCAGGATTTTTCTAGCAGATTATTACTGTCATTGTTGAGTAGTTTCTTGCAATAACATCAATGAACTAACGAGATGGTGGCCCTCTTATTAGAACTTTCCAGGGAGTTTTTATGGCAAGAACCCATGCTCCATGGTATTCTTTCCCATCCACTTCAATTGTGCACAATAACAAAACTATATTACGTAAAACACCATCAATATTACAAAATTTGGTGACAAACAACACAAGATTATGAATAAAATATAAAATCCATTATATGACATTCCAAGATCCCGCCAAAATCAGTATTACATATGAAATTTAGTCTTTTTTTTATCATGTTCTTACCTACAGCAATGAAGGGAGGCCAGATGTTTATAGGCAGTAAATATACATAGTTATTCTGTAACAAATCTCTGGAACACGTGGCAGCTGTGAGTACACTGAGCACTAAATAAGAGATTGCTGTAAACACGAGTGCTGTTAATGTGCCCAAGGGAATACTTCGGGATGGATTCTTCAATTCGCCTGTAATAAATAAGTCAATAATAGAATTACCATCAGGAATGTTCTGGAACACACTAAAATAAATCGAAATTTTGTATAAAAATCTTTTCTATTATTGTTTTGCTAGCCAAAGAAAGAAATGGAACAGACACCATAACACAAATTGAATCATAAAATGGTGTTTTCATGTCTGCATTTTATTTTCGGCAACCAATCATTCAGATTATTACTGCCATTGTCACGTAGATAATAATATTACAAGCTTCGTGCGAGTCAATATTCTAACAAGGTGGTGGATCCCTTGTTAGAACCTTCCAGGGAGTTTTTGTGGCATCTCAGAATTCACTTCACTTATGCACAATAAACTAACTATATAACGTAAAACACCACCAAATTTACGAAATTTAGAATCAAATAACACAAGATTATGAATAAAATATAAAATCCACTACATGACAGACGAAAACTCCATGAAAAACTCCGTGTCTGCATTTATTTCAACACAATAAGCCAATTATTCAATGGGTTATTATATACAAATATTAATTTATAATATATGGTTGTAAAATTGTTATAACTAGTAATTTAAGACTTTAATATAAAGAAATATTTAATTTTGAAAATACTTTAACAAATCTATATATATAAAAATGGAAATCGATGGCTACTGATCACCAAGAAAGTTGACGTACTTGAGTTGTTTATCGTCGAAAAGATTATCATGTTAGTTTCATAAATCTCAACATTAAGTAGCACTTGGTAGATTTTATCTAGTATATTGTAAAGGTAAAGAATTTATTTGCTTGAATATGCTAATCTCAGGAACTACTAGTATGAATTAAGAAGGTATTTTAGTGTTATATAACTCATTTATCGAGGAAGGCTATGTACTATCACGCTTCAATTATAATGGAGCACAAATGAAGAATTTTTCAAAATTGGGATTTCTTTTCCTTTTGAGACCTTCCGCTGTGTTAATGTTAGCCCAAAGTAATTACTCGACACGGACGAAACCGCGAGCAGAAGCTAGTTATTAATAAACGATAAGGTTACTACTAGGATATAGAACTCACCACTCATGTTAGCACCGGCCATGACACCAGTGACTCCGGTGAACAGGACTCCAAAGACCGAAGCGAAGTCTACCTGAAGACCGTCCTCGGTGGTGTAGTCCCTCCCGTACTGAGGGTACAGGTTCGAATACAGGGTCGCACTGCTCAGACCGGTATAATTCAGTACAGTGTCGTTTATTATATGATTGGAGTCCGGCTTCGCTATCTGAAACGTATTATATATACCTATATATAAATAATATGTTTTTTTTTTTTCTTTTATGTCACATAAGAAGCAAACGAACAGGGAGGCACCTGATGTTAAGCGATCACCGCCGTCCATAGACACAAGTAACAACAGAGGAGTCGCAAGTGCGTTGCCCGCCTGTTTTGGGGGAAATGGGTGAAAGGAGATGGGGAGATGAGATAGGAGGGAGAGAAGAGGGGAGAGGAGAGAAAGGGAGATGGGCTTCCGGCGCTCTGACTTACCAAACGAAACGCATCAATGCAAGCACTTACTTCATGTCGGTTTTCTATGGGTCGGGTGGTACTACCTCGAGCGGCCCGACCCATAGGTATTCGTGATAACAAATTATGTTTTAGAATTTTACACATTTTACTCTAGAAACATATTTACCTTAAAAGTGCTCTGATTTTTTCACATTTTTTAAAATACTTTTAACCAAAAAAAAAAATTATAGTTGCCGAATCCGCTCTGATCCTCACAGGAGATTTACTAAGATTCGGCTTAAACCCCTACATAATTTATGGACAACCCCTAAGAGACAAATTCACTATCAAATTTTTAATATTAACAGAGGTCATAACTAACCATAGCAGGTGGTGTGATAAAGAAACTTAGCAAAGCGCTCGACAGACAAACGAGCATAGTGACCCATATAGCAAGGCTGGTCCGGGCGAACAACGATGCTCCTGCCAACGACACACAAAGACCTAAGGTATTCAGCACAGAACGGTACAGGAACCTGTACCACCAGCCATCCGGTATACCCGGACTGCTCCCAACTAGATAACCTGGAAAATAAAGTTAAAAAGGTGTATACTTCGCACATCTCTCTGTAAAAAATATCACAATATTATATCTATGTTAGGCTTATTTGAAAACGATTTAACCAATTGTGAACAACTTACCGTTAGGTCCAAAATTTTCCACCAAAGCTTCAGTACACGCGGATATACAGAGCGCGCTCGAGACAACGTTGGCGAAAAAAAACAACGTTCCTATAGCTCCCCCAAACTCTGGTCCCAGAGTTCTGCTAATCATGACTGGGCTTTGGTTAAGAATTATTGTAATTCTTTGTATCCCAGAGTTTATCCAATAACAATTCTGTAGCGAATTGACAGAAAACTATAAGACAATTTGACGTTAAATCAAAAATCATAAAAGCAGTTATTCAGTTTAGGCCCTAATAAGGCGCTTATGGACGTCAAAAACTACCACCGGTTCGGAAAACAACCCAGCCATCGAGAAAAACCGGCAAGAAACTCGATCGGGTACATTTTTTTTAACATATATTTCCAATATAGTGGATGCACAGAGTTGAGTCAATTCCAAACATCACTATCGTTCACATACTAATACCAGCTTGACGTAGCGCTTAAATTTCCAGTCCGGCAAGTCGGTAACATGTTTTGGGACTTTATTGTAAAACCTAACACTATTACATAAGAAACTATTACTGGTTTTACTAAGTCTGAAACATGGGACGACCAGTTTATTAAAGTTTCTAGTATTTACATTATGCTTATCTTTTACTAAATTAAACGGTTAAATTGCGACAGCAATTTAATGCAGGATATATCGCAAATGGATGTCGAATTAACAGCAAAACTGGAATAGGCAAAGTGGCAGCGATTGTCGTTTGATATCATCATAAATTAATACATAAGAATTAAAAAATAACATTATGATAAATAGTTTTCAGGCTTGTAATTATTCCATACTAGTTTGAATGTTGTCAGGAATATATAAAAATAAACAATTCACTATTAACAAGACAGTTAGCTTTGCGATCTTTGGCATCCATTTGCGACAGCAGATAACAGTCAATCTAGTTTGTAGTCTGGCCGAAAACCGGAAAGCTTAAAAGGATATCTAAATATTTTCCAAACACGGAACAAATTTTACCAAACGAATAAAATTAGATAAAGTAATATGGACAGCACATATCTTATGAAAAAATTCTATAAAATACACACAAATATTTAAGAGAAATATTATTTGATACTTTTTAATAGGTCCCCAAAACTCTGTGTAGATTACATGCATTAACCATTTCATATAAGACAACTGTTTCAAAATAGCTTTTTGGCTCAAAATAACAATGTATATGACATATTTATTTTCTAAGAATATTTAAGTCGTGGTGGTCTAGTGGTTTGACTGGTGGAATATTATGTCTATGTCCGCAAGTTTGAACCCCAGTATGTACCAACGAATTTTTCGGAATTCGCGTACATTTACTAATTTAAATTGGTAACACTATCGGCTGACGGTAAAGGAAAACATAGTAAGGAAACCTGAACCTGAGAGATATTCTTGTAGTACTACTGTATTTTGGTGTGTAAGGGGTGTCGAGTAACATCTTAAGACTTGAGACACCCAAGCCAACCTCACCTGAACGTGGTGCACCCTGCTAAATAACGAACGAGGCAATGGCGAAAGCGGGGTGGTAGGGTTTTTCAGCCCGACTGGGTCGCAACCACCACGTATATGGCGAAAAAGCCCGTCATAGTGACTCGCTTTTGTGCGTCGCGTTTCGGGATCAGCCTGTGCATATCCAGTACCGGGTGACTTTCGTCATTATGACCGGCATGACAGCGGCGACCGGCGATGAATAATTTGTCTCTCGGTGGTTGCCGATGTTTTTGGATTGTACTATGCTTAACATTAGGCATAGTGTAGTCACTATGTCGTGCTTCGATAAAAAAAATGTATATATATATATAGAAGTGTGGATTTCTCAGAGTTTGAAATCGGCAATACGTCGTGGGCTGGTGTGGTGATTATGCCCATACCTTCGTTCGGAAAGAAGCCTATGGTCCTGCAGTGGGTCTCTTACATGCTGATAATGGTGATGATGATGAATTATGTTAATAAAAGGATACAATAAACTCCACCGCCTTCCACAGCACCATTCGTAGATATCGCACATATCGAAGTCACAGTGAATAGAACTATGAGGTATGCCATCCCAAATTGTGCTAGTGTTACAAAAAGTCCTGCATTTCCTACCAGATATCCTGAAAAAAAAAAAATTTTTTTTTCTTATTTACCCTCTGATCACATACATTATACCGTACAGCTGTTATTGTCATTTGATTTCCTTGGCAATCTAAATGGAGTCAGTCAAAAAATTATTTATCAACTTGATTAGATCATTTATCATCCAAAATTTTCTTTTCTAATACATTTATTATTTAGATTATCACACTCACCACATGACTGCTTGTACTGTGTATAAGGACCATAGTTGCCAAATAAAAATAGCGGACAGAAATGTTGTATCTAATTTGAATAAAAAAAGAACAGGGCAAAGAACATAACAATTATGTATATTGTAACCACTTTAGACACATAACTGAGGAGGTCAAACTGAATATCACTAAATCTCACGTGGGATGAAGATATGATTTCGGAAAACACTTATCTTTTTTCGGGGGGAAAATAGTGTAAATATATGAGAAATTCAAAAAAGTAAAACATTTTTGCAGACTAAAATATTCCGAAATCTAATAAAATTCTTGAACATATTAAAGTTCATGAAATATGTAAAGCCATTTATAACTATATCGAAAAGTTACAATGATAAAAAAAATAATGAATTGTATTTTTTTTTTTATAAATCTAACGCATTTATACTCAAAAATTCAAATTTAAAAAATTATCGCGTGAGATAAGGGAACGCTGGAGAGGGGTAAAGACATATCTCACAACATCTCATCAGAGCGGGAGGTGTCTCAGAAATCTATAAAAACGTCTCACGTAATTCATAGGCGACCCTTTTTACATTATGGAAGCAGTTGCCAAACAAAGACAAAAGCTTCTTTTAAGAAACCATCTAGCACTCTGGAGAGTACTTAATATAGATAGATCTGGTGACACACTATGCTGCAATAAAGCGCACGTGTATTACAGTAAAGATAAAGTTAATTTATTGACATGTCATTATAATAGGTTAATATAATTATTCAATAATTACAGAACAAATTATGAAAGCTTGTGCGAACGTTATCATTACGCCCTTGCCATATGTCGTAGAGATAACAAATAACTGAGTCACATGTATGTAATGTCTATTCTGAACTGTGGAATACACTAACTCGACCAATATTTCTTTCACATATCTACAGAACCTATGATATTTATATAGGCATATGTAAAAAATAGAATTATGGAGGTCGGCTGCGGTGCATATAATTCTTATTTAGATTCACTTCGTAGACACCTGATCATTATCTAAAAAATATCATTATTCATAGTCAGGTGAAGCTATTAAGGCCTTGCTAGGTCAATAGTGTAGACACTTCGAGAGAAAAAAAAAATCATAATACCTTCATTCAATACATATAGGTGTTGGAATATTTAAATATGATTTTCATTAGCACTATGCTCAAAATAAGGCAAAAAAAAACATAAGGTTTAATTTTCGTGAAAACTATTTTACTCATAAAGTATTTTATTCGTATTAATTGTAACTGGCTTTTACATTTTTTTTTCACAGACTTCAAAAAAAGGAGGAGGTTCTCAATTTGACTGTATTTTTTTTATGTCTGTTACCTCAGAACTTTGAAGTTTTGGCTGGCATCAACTTCTAAAACATCTTTAGGTAGCGCACATATTAATATGTTTTATGTAATTTGGTTTATTTAATAAACTATTTATTTTCCGCTTTTTAGTGCCTTACGAGTTTTTGATTGATATTAAAGTCGTTTTTTTTTTTACTTTATTTAATTATTATTCTGTTGTTGCCACTTAAGTCCTATATGCCTTTTATTGGTTTTAATTTGCCTCTGTTAAATTGTATATTTCCTAATAAATCTCTGCGAAAAGTTTAATTATATAACAATTAAATAATATTAATAAAAGTCTTGTTAAAATATTTTTTTTATAACTAATACAAACGTTTAGTCAAAGTCATGACTTCTAAAATCTTAGCATTTTTATTTTTTATGAGTTAAACAAATATGACATAAAAACTTTCCGAGGCGCTAAGCCCGCACCAAATGCCACTTTTGGTGTTAACACTCTAAGCAGTTTAATAGTCAGAAAATAAGGAAAACTCACCCATACGTATAAAAATAAGAGCACTGAACATGGACAAAACAACGGGGCAAAAAACACCAGCAAACGTGCCAACTTTCTGTATACCGGGCCTCGTTGCACGGAACTCACCAAACTCCACATAGCCTGGAACAGTAAAGAAAAAAATAATGAGTTAAACATTTTATTTTTTTGTAACTTTATTTTTGGCAATCAGTCTTTCAGATTATTAGGTACTGCCATTATCGCGTAGTCAGTAATATTATTAGCTTTGTGCAATTACTTCAATATTGTGTGAGTCATTATTATAATAAGATGGTGGATCCCTTGTTACAACCTTCCAGGGAATCTTTGTGGCATCTCAGAATTTCATGCTCCATGGCATTATTTTAGATTCACTTGACTTATGCACAATAAACTAACTATATTACGTAAAACACCACCAAATATACGAAATATAGAGTCAAATAACACAAGAATATGAATAATATCCGCTACATGACAGACTAAAATCCCGCCAAAAACTCCAACATATACTTATCATGACGCCATTCCTCTGAATGACATAGACAGATAGGATGGTACATATCTTCAGTATACTTTTGACCACAACCTCCTTTCAATAGTCGTCTTGTACATTCTTTGCTAATGAGAGTATTTTTATTTCTCTTTTGAGCATTACTGATGGGTATGGTCATGGGCATTTAGTCTGAATTAGATATTAGCTGTGATTTCTTCCAAGTGGAATTTAGGAAAAAAAAATTGTTCATACACACACACACAGAAACTATTTTTATCATTAACAAACACATCATCATCAGCCTGTAAAAGGCTCACTGCAGATCCTCAAGCGTTTCCCCGAAGTTAGGTATGTGCATAATCACGACACCAGCCCACAACATATTGGAGATTTCAAACTATTTAAAATACTGCTTAAATTGCCATTTATAGCATGTAATTTCAATGATTATTGGAAAATGTATTAGGTTTAAAAAAAATGTGAAAGTAAGTTTAAAAAAAAAAGAAATGTTGTGTGAAGAACATTGGTACTATAACTGTAATTAATTGTATATAGTAATTAGGACATTGTGCCTATGCCAAGCCAGGACGGGTCGCTAGTTCATTATAGATCATAAACATGGCAGTGTATTAGTACTACATTCAAAATAGCATTTTATAATCTAAATAAAATGGGTGCTTTATTTATAAATGATCACAACACGCATAAATATAGACCAATACTTTTTTTATTCAAAAAGTACCTGGGCAACCGAGCCTAGCTCGGTTTTTCAAAAAAACCATTTGTAAATTAAAATAAACAGTTAGGTTTACCTCACAAAATTAGCATTTTTTCTAGGAAAAAAAAAAGAAAAAATATATCTCTTTTGCTGTCACTCAGATTCGAACTGGGGTTACTCGGATTTTTGAAGCAGCCAATTTCCATCTGAGCTATTTTTGTTTTGACAGCGCCGGCGAAATTTATATTTATATCCTTGTAATTTATTTTTTAATTGCCAGAAAACTCTGATAAAAAAGTTTTCTATGAATAAAATTTAATTAAGATCGATTTATCATCCTCGTAACTACCTACATCCTAAGTTTCACGGAAATAGATGACGCCGTTCCCAAGATCCTGAATATATACAAGTATAAAAATATACAAGAATTGCTCGTTTAAAGGTATTAGATAGATAGATAGATATATAAAGTGGACATGTGGTTTCTTTGATTGATTGCTCCGGCCGATTTCGGCCATGGCGACCACTTTGACCCCTAATTAGAGAAATGGCGCTGGTGCGCTCGAAGATGGCTTATATAACCTATCTTCGCAGCGAAACTCTGCACAATGAGGGCACGTTAGTACGCCGTTTACATAATGATACGTTATGGCAGCAGGTGGTCGAGCTTTTAACTCGTTGCGTTTGGTATCAAGGTCAGCTTTACGCTGAGCCTCAAACTCGCATACTTGGCTGTTCACCACCATGCGCCATTCTAACCGCTGTGCTGCCAAACGTTCCCAATGAGAGTGCCCTATGTTGCATTTTTTTTATGTATCTCTTTTGGACATCTTTCTAGCGGAGGAGGGGACCGCAAAGACATACACTATGGACATGGAGATCACTACAAATAACTATTATTATTTTTTAGCAATCATTATTAATTAGCAATATTTTAAGCATAGGAGAAAATTAGCAAAAAATACAAACAAGAGAATAATATATAATCACATATAAAGTGTCTTCTTCTTCTTCTTTAATTTATGGCACCGTGTGTAAGTAATACACAATTCCGCCAATGTCATGTATATTGTAGGTACAGAGTGTGCGCTGACTGTGCCAGATAGTGTCATAAACGAAGGGAACCGAGCCAAAAATATAATTCAAAAACGAGGATAATTAATTTTGTATTGAGACCGAATTATTATGTTTTCCACAGATATACGTAAAGGCAAGCTTAGATATGTTTTGATTAAGAAATAGACAATCTGATTAAAGTTTAATTTTGTTAATTTTAATAAATAATGACAATACATGTAAAATTAAAGGGTTGTTATTTACTGAAGCTAAGATACACGTAAGGTTAGTAGGTCGGGGAATATAAGTGGGAAGGCACATATAAAGTGTAGCAGGCACAATGGATTATGAAATGGTAAATATAGAATAGCACACTAAGAATCTAAATAGTGATGATGGTTCAGTTGATAGCGTGTTCAAACACAGTGACAATGTACGTAGGTTCGAATCCTTGCAACTGAGTCACAACTTTCATTGAAAGAAAATATCGTGTTGAAACCACAGCACCATTGTAAGGCGTTTTCTAAGTTTGCCGGGCTAACTACCACCCTAAAGTTGACAATCTGTCGTCAAACACCCGTTGGTGTATTCCAGCAGCTGAACATGATAGCCAGCCCCCTCTAAGTTTGGTGTGTTTACCATGTTAGACCAAATAGTCATTTATGCAGGTGGTAGAGCCATGCAAACTATAACTGGTTTCACTGAATGGGTCGGCACGCTCAGGGTAGTACCACCCTCTCACAGAAAACTGACGTGAAGTAACAGTGCTCGCATTGTTGCATTTCGTTAACTGGGAGCGCCGGAGGCCACTCTCCTCTCCCCTCGCCCCTCTTCCCTTCCCCCATCCTTTAAAACACAGGCTGGCAACGCACTTGCGACTCTCCTGGTGTTGCAAATGTCTATGTCTGTTTGTTTGCCACATATGACATAAGAAAAAAACATCAATTGTGATTGTCGTTAGGCTGCCAATTATGATAACCTGTCTCATAACGACCATCGTGCGTGGTTGGAGGACTTCATCAATAATCTATCCCCTGATTTTGTTCCATCCCCAGATATGCTCCCAGTATACTCAGTTCAATGTACTAGTCCAACGAGCATGGATGACTCCTTCTCGCTTATTGAATTAGAAATGGCTCTAGACAGACTCTCCGATTCTTCGCCCGGGCTAGATGGAATTCCTTATTCGTTTATATCAAAATCGTCCAGTAAAAATAAACAGTACTTCCTTCGCTTAATTAATACTATATACAACTCCCAACAAATCCCAGATCCTTGGAAAACACATGTAATCATCCCTATTCTCAAACCTGGTCAAAATCCAACCGACCCTAAAAGTCGTAGGCCTATCGCCCTCTCATCAGCCTTGGTTAAAATAGTGGAGCGCATGATTAAACTCCGTTTGGAATGGTTCGCGGAGAACAACAATTTAATATCCAAATCTCAATTCGCATTTAGACGAGACAGCAGCACACTTGATAGTCTTGGGATCTTCACGACTGACGTGCATGTCGCATTTAGGAAGAAAGAGTATTTGGTGGGAGTTTTCCTAGACATCGCGTCTGCATATGACAACGTTATGCTTCCCGTCCTCAGGAATAAGCTAATTCAGCTGAGGATCCCGGTTAAGCTAGCTTTCTTTATATGCAACATCCTGATGGAGAGAAAGGTCATCATAAAATATCAAGGGTTCTTCTCTTCTCCTCGCACTGTGTGGAAGGGTTTACCCCAAGGCTCTGTACTCAGTCCGCTGCTGTATAGTCTTTACACCCATGACATAGACCAAGTTGTGAACCCGTTCTGTTCCATATTACAATACGCCGACGACCTCGTTCTTTACACTACAGTATCGGAACCGAGTAATGCTGCATCCAGATTAAACTCTGCCCTTCAGTACCTTTCGCCATGGTTACTGGATCATGGTCTCTCTTTGTCAGTCCCCAAGTGTGCAGCGGTCGTGTTCTCCAAACGGAGAAATATCCCTGTAGTTCATATCAGAGTGGGTGAAGAAGAAATTCCCCAGGCAACGAAGATTAAATTTCTAGGTATTTGGCTAGATGCTAAAATGACTGGGTCTCCGCATGGGGATTATATCTCTGGCAAATGTGAGAAGAACATCAATATCATGCGGTCGTTATCTGGAGCGTGGTGGGGAGCTCACCCTTTTGCCCAAAAAATGCTTTACAATGCTATCATACGTAGCCATCTAGATTACGGAGCATTTATTTTAGATCCCACTAATAAAGGAGTCTCTGAGAAACTCTCAAAAATACAATCAAAATGTCTTCGCATTATCTTAGGGGCCATGAAATCCTCACCCATCGACGCGATGCAAGTGGAATGTGTGGACCCCCCTTTATACCTACGCAGGCAATTCCTTTCGGACAAGTTCCTATGTAAACTCTTCCAAAACTCCGAACACCCTCTTCTACAGAAGCTAAGACATCTAGCGTGCATAGTTGAAAACGAGGGTTACAACTCCTTATTCGATTTGCCTTGTCTTCTACGCAGTTACATCAAAATTTCCCGGCTAACTATTCCCATCCTGCAGTTTCCATGTAAGATTATTTTCTCGCTTCCTTATGAAGCTTTGCTGTATCAACCTAATATAATCCTAGATCTGGGCATTCAAAATGACCTAGTAAATGCTAACAGAATTTTAAAAGACAAGCTTGCTTCACAATTTTCGGACTGGCTAGCTATCTACTCGGATGCATCCAAACTGGCCCAAGATAAAAATGTGGGAGCAGCCGTGTGGATACCCTTTTTTTAAAATCATTCTTAGCTTCAAGTGCCCTTCAGTTTCAACAGTGTTTACTGGTGAGTCCATCGCAATCTTAGAATCTATAAATTTTGTAATTTCCCATAGTATCAAAAAGTCTATCATTTTCACTGACTCAAAAAGTTGCTTGCAAGCCATACTGGCTAATCCTTTCAAATCCAAATACAGATCCCCAATAATTTGGAAAATCAAAGAATCCCTGTATATTTGTAAACAGCAAAACTTAGAAATCGTCTTGGCTTGGATTCCGGGTCACTCGGGCATTCCAGGCAATGAAACCGCAGACTCCTGTGCTAAACAAGCTGGCAACATAGGTTCCCTAGATCATTTTAAGATCATTCCAGGGGATCTATGCACAAACATGAAAAACCAGTTGTTTAAAGCTTGGAATGTTCAGTGGAAGACATCATACAAGGTTAAGGCAAAATTTTATGGGTATATTCAACCTACCATCCCTAGTAAACCCTGGTTTTCCTTATTTCGGAACGTAGACAAGAGTACGATATCGGTCATCTGTCGTATTCGTTTAAACCATGCCTGCACGCCTGTCCATCTGGCAAAAATTAGAGTCCGGGATCACTCGCTATGTGAATGTGGTTTGGACGAAGGAAACTTGGACCATATTTTTTTTAATTGCCCAAAGCGGAGTGTGTCACTTTATGACATACTCCCCCAGGAGATATCTCGTCCCACCCATATGCAATTTCTTCTCTCCCTCTCCTTTACCCCTTTTATTTCCCTTTTGTGCAAATATATTAGCGTGTATAGGATTAAGCTATAATTAAACATTGTACCATAGTTTCCTGTATTAGAGATATATTGTAAATATATAAGGTATATACTTACTAACCTAGATGTTTAGAAATTTACTAACCTCAAGGGTGTATTGTCTTTTTGTTACATGTTGCACATAAATGGTGGTGGTTAAAATCAACTTCTTATCTTCTTTTGTTAAATTATTATTAATTAGCAGTTAATTACCATTATAGTTCAAAACGTACATGACACTGGCAGAATTGTGGATTTTTCCACAGAGGCCAAAGACCAAATAAAAAAAAAAAAAAAAAAAAAAAAAGATTGTCGTTAAGGGTTAAAAATCTACAAATCATAAAAAATAATGGGTATTTCTCAAAACAAAACACTTTCTTCCTTAGAATTAGATAACAATTAGATAAGTGTGAGACCATTACCTACTCAAGGGATATGAGTAACTAAATTATATAAATTAATATTAAAACAAAACTGTAATCACCAGATTTCTCTTCACACATCTGTCTAGACTTCCACACAAGATGACAAATAAACAAACACTGACATCATAAAATTGGAAATTAATTGAGTGACCTCCTTACTGTAAACATTACTGTAATCTTTGCTATTGTCAACAAACCGTCGCAATGTCGTCATTGAATCACTCTTGTGGCACTGCTGTGCGCTAACTTAACAAGGTCATACTAAACATCACCTTTAGCTTAAGTTCACTCACTTTCAGTTGCCATTATTAGATTGAACTAATCAAATGTTCAATTTCAAGGTCGACAGTCTGTGCAACGTTTCTGATGAGAGAAGGATGGAAGATAGTGAATTGAATAGAGAAAAAATGAACAAACTATGCCATAAACCGGGTGAAGTAAATAAGGATGAAATAATTTCAGACTGGTATAGCCACGCTGATGCTATAACTGGTTTCAGTATTCATGGTTTGGCTCATCCGGAGTAGTACCACCCTCCCACAGAAAACCAACGTTGAAGTAACAGTGCTTGCATTATTACATTTCGTTCGGTCAGCTAGAGAGCCGGAGATCCATCTCTCCTCCCTCTCTTCTCCTAAAATCCTACCCCTTCCCCCTCCCCCAACCCACCAATACAGGCTGGCAACGTACTTGCGACTCCTCTGGTGTTGACTGTAGACTAGTGTAGACAGTGGTGATCACTTAACATCAGGTGACCCACCTTTACATTTGCCTCCTATGACATAAAAAAAAAAATCTGACCTAAACCCTAAAGGGTCACCTGAAGTTAAGTGATCACCACCGTCCATAGACACTTGCAACACCAGGGGAGTCACAAGTGTGTTGTCAGCCTGTGTTTGGGAGGAGGGTGGGGGGGGCAGGAAGGGAAGGAGGAAGGGGAAGGTAGATGGGTCTCCGGTTCTCTCACTGACCGAATTAAACGCAACAATGCAAGCACTGTTACTTCACATCGGTTTTCTGTAAGAGGGTAGTGCTTCCCCGGACGAACCGACCCATTAGTGCTGAAAACAATAATAGCTTCAGCTTGGCTCTACCACTATTGTTACAATGGATTTTATCAGAATTTGTACACATATACAAAATTACATTGAAAACACTATTGACTGACAATAAAAGAAAACATAATGAGGAAACATGAACCTGAGAAATGCTTTTATAAGGGTATGTGGGTGTAAACATATGTGTGAAAAACAGAACTATGAATTTCTTGAAGTTTTACATTGTCAATGTGTTCTGGGTTGGAATTGTGATAATACACATACCTTCATCAGGAAGAGGCTTATAGGTCTGCAGTAAGTATTGTATAGGCTTATATGTTACCCATACAGTATTTAGTTTATATTAACAGCCATAGAAGTATTTGTCATAAACAATGTACAACATCTTATTGCTGACTTAAATAATTTACCTTCTCCATTTGACCTGCTAACGGGTACTGCTCTAGAGAAGCCCCACCGCAACTTATGCATAAAACCTGTCCTTGGTGAGTTATTATTCACACTTGGTGACAAAGGGTCAAGTGTATCGGCCATATTCAACCTCGTCACTGAAATAAAATGTATTTTTACCATGTCCTTTTTCTAGCATTTAATCACAATTTCAATTCATGTGAATGTAGCCCAAGACGAAAATACTCTCCGTGTTATTACAAAAAAGTTAAACATGTATTGAAAGTTAGCTTTAAAAAGGTTACGGTTTAGATGCACCGCACCCTCTGAACTTTTGCTATCTTGCTCTGTTGTCTTGCTTTGGTTAGGGTAGACTTGCGAAAAAAGGATAACACAATATTGCTTCGGGCGAGCGTGGTGGCTTGAATACGAAACCTATTTAAAGCAAGTGTTCAGTACGTATTTAACTTATCAGAACACACCTACAGATGCATGTTTGGAGGTTTTCAACCCACAGTAGAATAATATTCTGAACAGAGTATCAGCCTAAGGAGAACAGGCAGAAGAGCAACCAACGGTTACGTCAAGATATTATACTTCACTGGAAATTTGGTATCATTACAGAGACCAGAACGTATGTCGATCGACGCGATATCAGAGCCACTGTGCAATTGTTTTTCCAAGATGAAATAATATTACCTATATAAATTGAAACACATGTTGATATACAAAATTATTCATATCCTTATCAATATGGAATTTCAAACTTTCGAAATGTTAACCTTTTTTTTTAAGGTTGATCAGGGATGGGAAACCAATTTTTACTGATTTTAAATTACCTATGTTCAAACATTAGTCGTGTTTTATTACGAAAACTTCACTGAACAAAACAATATCTAAACAGTTACTAAGATCATTTGCATGATTCATAACAATAACAAAAAAACACAACTCACCTATTTCCTTATTTCAGTCAAATAATAATTGAAACTATAAAACAGCTACAATAATAGGATATGCTAATAACTCATTTTCTATTGTTACATGTTAATACTAAACCATCTGAAACCATCAAAAAACACAATAAAAATATGTGTAATGAGTAAACATTCACCGTTCATCACTCAATGCCAAATATTTTTGTTAGCTAACATTGCCAGTATCAATTATACAAATTCCCCAAAACTAGGTATTTAAAGAAGAAAATCTTATTTCTTCTCAAATTCAGCACATAAAATAAAAATATTATGTGTTACGTACAGTCCACGGTAAACTTTTTGGACACTTTGAAGGTAATTGAGCAGAACACAAATTTTAATATAAATACTTTTTATATGTGTAACATTGAGAAAAATTAAGAATAAACAGATGCCAATTTTTTATTTGGTTAGTAATGATTCAGTTTTGTGTTCTGTTAAACTCTATTAGGTGTAAGCCACAACTTACGGCTATATTCGGAACGGCTAAAAAAATTGACGAAGACATTTGAATTTCATCTAAACATGTTTAGACTAAATTGACATCTATCTGAACATACAGTTACCTAATGAAAATTTTACAACTATGCAATTTTCGATTTTATAGATATATAGAAAAAAGGAAATATTTTACAAAATATATATACATATATAAAATTGGATTTAAAATAACGCAGCTTTTAATCAGCAATATCACCAAATCCCTAATATATCAATCAATATTACAATTCTGATAGCAAAGAAGAAAGAGAGTTTAAAATATCGAAGTATGTAGTAGTCCGGTGAAGCTGTTAAGACCTTGCTGGGTCAATAGCCTAGTCAGATCGAGAAAAAAAATTGAATATATGTTAATAAAGTGTGTGTTTCGATAGTTATCACAAAGAATAGTTTGCTGATCTGTTGCTGTCTGGACATATGTTACAATTTCAAATATATGCCTATTTTATCTGCCAATAAATCCATAGTCAAGTATATAATTCGTTAAGTCATTGTCTTTTATACCACCTCCATGGTGTTAGTATTTCCTTTAAATTAAAGTTTGAAATGCTTGTTTCACTACCATTATAGACACTATGACCATTATGACATACGATATCGATTTCCTATTTATATATTATAGGTTTAACATATGCCACAATATAATACCTGATGTTAAGTGATGATCCTAAGATAGTAACACGTTGAGTTTACAAGGACTTGAAGCTGATCTGAAGTGGAACAACCGACAGGTAATTTTATAATTTTAGAGATACATTTACAACCTGAGTAAAATAAGTTTTAGGAGGCCAAAACAATGGAAGAAAGCTCCGTGGGCAAAACAGTACCATTATACTATAACTTTATTATATTTTTTCTTCAAAGTAACAATTTCTTTAAACATCATTTTCGTGATAGCATTCGAAAATACAGAGATCAACACAGTATTTGAACATAACTACTACTGAGCTATCATCAATTTAGACTTATTAATATTTTTTTAAGGTTGCATTTTGAAAAGGTAACACAAGTAACATGCATGAAATTTACTGAAATTGAAATGATTGCATACGAAATTATAATAACCCGTACCTATTCGTATCTAATGATGATTAATCAGTTTTCCATTAAAAGAAGGTTTCATCGAATTAATGTTTTATGCAAAGTCCTAAAATTCAAAACTAGAAATATTCAAAATTTAAAAAAATACTTAGGTACCGATTTCAGAAATCGGTATTGAGTTTCTAATTACTTTTTATCAAATTATCAACCTCTTAACTATCGACAAATTATATTGCATCGTAAAATATTAGAATTCCCTAATCTTTACCACTTATTGACAATACAATAAAGATTCGTTGTAGTTTAGGGAATTCCCAACCAAGTAGTACTTTATTTAGTCTGCCTTTACGGAAGAAGGTTGTTCCGTAATTTGCCGTATTTATTACAAGGAAACTACATTCGGTATTAAGGTTTATGAATAATCAATATGCCCAGAACTTTCTGTAACTGTATTTTTTTAATAAATGTCATTTATGATCTCCACTATTATATTACTTACTGCGCATGTGCATTTCATTGACATAGTGAATCTATACTTATATTATAAAGAGGTAAAGTATGTGAGTTTGTAGAAGGTCGAGGTAGGTTATACGCTATAAGCATCACGCTAAGACCAATAGGAGCGGAGCACCAATGAAGAATGTTTCAAAATCGTTTTTTTCCTTTTGAAAGTTTCCGCTGCGTGTTAACACTAGCCTAAAGTAACTATTCCACGCGGACGAAGTCGCTGGTAGAGGCTATTACAGTATAAAAAAATTAAAATCCAGACGGTGATAAGGACTGCCGACAAAAGTGAAAACTCAAAGCAATGAAATAAATGTGTTCTCTTTTGAGTATTTATTAAAGTGTGAATCAAAATTTAAATTTGAGAATTTATTCATTAAAATATTAACAGTACCTGGGCGACAGAGCCTAGCTCAGTTCTTTAAAAACATTTTAAAATTAGAATAGTGTTAGGTTTGCCTTATAAAATTAATATTTCTCTGCAAAAAATAGATATTAAAAAAATATATCTCTTCTGCTGTCACTCGGATTCGAAGCAACCGATTTCCATTTGAGCTTATTTTGTTTTGACAGCGGCAGCGAAATTTACCTTTATATTCTAGCTATATTTTTTCATTGCCTGAAATCTCAGTTAAAAAAAGTTTTCTATAAATAAAATCTAACTAGATCGATTTATCGTCCCCGAAACTACCTACATACTATTTACTAATTTTTACGGAAATGGATGACGCCGTTTCCGATGAATATATACAAATATAGAAGAATTGCTCGTTTAAAGGTATAAGATTAGTGTTGTTCTCATATCTATTGGTTTTCAGAGCAATAATATTTGTATACATTTTTATAAAATTTATTAATTAAACGTATGATGAACTGCAAAACAACAATGTTACATGTACACAAGCCCCTATAATACGCGTCGCAAGTTTGATGCTAGCCGCGCAAGTGAAATACGGCCGGTCATGTTTACGTGTCATGACGCGAAATTACAAATCACCTGCCAAATATGCCGCTCAAGGTGCCTAAAGACATTTTCACTTCAAAAAAGGTACCCACCGAGAGATTTATCACCAGTCTCTGATATTACATCAGCCGCAAGCCAGCTGAATATACAACTGCTGATGCTGAAACTAGACAAATTAAGAGTGTGACGGGTTATCAACCTACAGCCCAGCGTAATTACTATATACAAACCAGCTGATCCCGGTACACGATGCTCTTAAGTGTGGCATATTGACGGAATACACCTTTTTGTAAGTGACAGTCACACTAAAGCTATTACTGGTTTTAGCATGAATGGGTCGGCTCGCCCAGGGTTCTACAACCTTCTCACAGAAAACCGACGTGAAGTGTTTGCATTGTTGCGTTTCGTTTGGTCAGTGAGAGGGCCGGACGCCCACCTCCCCCTAACCCTGCCCGCCTCCGTACACAGGCTGGATCACCCGATGTGAAGTGATCACCACCGTCCATAGACACTTGCAACACCAGGGGAGTCGCAAGTGCGTTGTCAGCTTTTTGTGGTGGGGTGGGGGAATGTGGGGAGATAGTCTTCCAGTGTTTTTACGAAACGAGACGTAACATTGCAAGTACTGTTACTTCACCTCGGCTTTCTGTGAGAGGGTAACCCATTCATGCTGAAACCAGTAATAGCTTCAGTGTGGCTCTATCACCTACAAAATGTAATGAAATAATAACTCTCTGGACTTACTCGTAAGAATTCGTTTGCCTACCGAAATTAGGCAAAATTACCTATTAGTGAAATAGAAAAACAATCATAACAGAAACAGAATAACTAAATTTCTCATAGAGTAATATTTTTTTTATTAAGTCCTTGGCTTCTGTGAAAAAATCCACAACTCTGCCAGTGTCCTGTACATTACGAACAACTTCAATGCTAAGTTCAACAACAAAAGAGTCAAAGTTGATTTCCACCACCACCATTTATGTGTAACATATAACAAAAGGGCAATACACCATTAGCATTAGTAAATATATGCCTAATATAGATAAATATAGATCTATGTAGTGCAGGAAACTATAATACAATTAGTTACAACTTAATTTTATATGTGTTAATATACTTGCACATATGGGTAATAAAAGGAGTAAAGGAGAGAGAGAGAGGAGAAATCGAATATGGGTGGGACGGGATATCTCCTGGGGGAGTATGTCATAAAGTGACACGCGCCGTATTGAACAGTTAATAGAATGATTAGAAACATATTATATTATGTACTGTACATAAAGAAAACAATACTGAAATAAGTAGAACACTTTATTACATATACTATGTAATCACCCAAAATTATTTATTCATAACCTTATTTCTTACCATGTCAGCCTGTGATAATTAATTTAAGCAATAACAGTAACTGTGAATTAAATGTTACATAGAAAGGAAAGGAGCAATGTTCAGTTTCATTGAAAAGGAGAATATTTTTATTAATAATGCCTGCTACAGTTACTGTTTATAAGTTACAAGAATTAATAAACAGTGAGGTTTATTGTCATATAGCGTAGATGAGAGTTTGTGAATAGAGTCCTTAAGGTAGCAACTCTAATATGGTGTGCCTAATGTTATGATTGATTACGAGACTTCATACTCATCTCCAGTTTTTTATAAATAATGATTACATAGATTCTGGCTTCTTTGTCTTCTATATGCGAAATATAATAATGTATGCATTAACATGAAGGTTATCTTTATTTATGGAAAAAATTGTAACTATTTTCTAATTACAAGCTTTAGTAAAACTGTCTAATGATTCTTTGATACAATTAAAGAAAAAAAAACTTTAAGTGTTAAATTTCTGATTGAGAATTTTTTATATAAACAGGTTCTACAATGGTAAAGTTACTGTAATATTCTATTGTTTTTTTTTTTTAATTATAATAATTAAACTAATCTAATTATACTATATTCTATCAAGCGACTCCAACATAATGATGCTGTTGCCTCTGATTACCTGGAACAAATATGATTTCATAATTTAGACATTCTGATATGTTCCATTAACCCTAAAGCAGGATCTCAAGTGTCAAGTACTGCATTGTGCCCCTTGACTTATTTCCCTTAACCCTTTGCATTTAACGCTCCAGAACACAGCCAACTAAAATGTTGGTCACAAATGACAGTCACAGCGTGCATATTGTTATACTCTCTATGACAGCAGATAATCACGATCTCAAGTTGCTCGTAACATGAATAAAAAAACTTGTAATGTGAATGAAAAACAAGTTTGAGTGCAAAGGGTCCATTATGAAATTTTCCAGTAGTAGCCAGTGAAGCTGTAAAGGTGTTGCAAGGCCAATAGCATGGTTAGTTTGAGAAAAAAAAAGAAATTTGCCAGCATGAATTTAAAAATCATAATATTTCGTTATCTCCATACAATAAAAGACAGATATTAATTTTTTTCTATGTAAACAAAATTAATAGATTTTTATCTCAATTAGACCCAATATGTGGTGTTGCAATCAGGTTCTAGGCTTATTTAATAATATTAGTCAAATACTAAGTATGTACGCGAGAGGGTCTCTAGTTTTAGATTGACAATTGGACCAGGTAGGTGTTGCTGCAATCCATCTCCAGGTTTCTTTAAGATTGTTCGCATTTGGAAATATTTTTCTAAACAGTGATAACCAATAAACATTCAGACTAATGCAATGGTAGATTGAAGTGTAGATACTTGTATATATGTATAAGATATGGGTACTTGTGTATTAAATGCACAGAGCTTGCCGACCACTACTGTGGCCAGCACATTTTATCTTTTTTGTGCTGTAACCTAACCTACCAAACCATGTTGAAACTATTTTGTTTTAACTTAAAAACCATCAAGTTGGTAACATACAAAAATGATTGTTCAGAGGTATCATAACTCAAAACTTTGATCATAAATCTCTCAGTAACAATGACTTTCCGCAGAGAGGAGAAATCACCTCTTTCACCCACTAATCCCGTCCCCACAACCTCTATATCAAGATGAGAATTTCAAATGCAGCCCCTTAAAACACTGCTAGCTCTTTTACCTCGGGTTGGTTAGCCTTGCTAAAGAAAGATAACACGAGCCGGCCTCGGTGCATTTAATACGAAAGTATCAAAATAAGTTTTCATATGCTCACGAAGCTATAGGCTAAACCAATTTCATGATGGCTTTGCCTGCCATACATAAAATATAATCAAACACATCTGTAAGATTACAGATGTGTTTGAATTACAACAGATGCATAAATAAGAATACATACCACCATCCCTATGTTATTACGTTGACCGTCTTTACATTCTTCAACGGATTCGTCGAGTACTAAGTTCATAAAGGGATCAAAACCTCTCAACACACCGGTCACAGCTCGTCCAGCGTTAAGTTTTATTGACAATTTCTTATCCATGAACCTACAAATAAAGACATTTTTATTCAAAACGACTACAAATTAACATATGTAAAAGCATTTCTACTTGATTTATATATACATTTTTACCTAAACGAAGAAAATAACAAAATAAGGTTATATGGCGCGTGAAGGACGCTATATTCATCTAACAGTAAATGTACAAACCACTCACTTTTTTAATTCCGGAGGATGTGCTTTAGACATGTTGGAATTTCAATTTATCTACTACCTAAAATCAAAACGGTGTTATTTTTTATATGAAATAGTTTTTAAATTGTTGTTTTTATTGTACGCCACAACGCTTACTTCGGCGGCGCGTTAACGAATGTTGCCAACTCATGGCAAAATCTTTACTTTATATTAAATAATTTACTTTTTAGTCTTTGAATTATTAAAACTACACATAAGTAAATTATTATACATCGAACATTTTGTTGCTTTCTATTGCAGACAATGATAATAATTACTATAATGATATTGTAGCGTACTGGCCATAGAAAATTGTCTCTGGCCTTTTTCAAAAACAGCGACATATTCGTTGTCACTAAAAAAATACAAAATTTTCCTCGACAAAAGTGGACATAAAGTTTCGGTTGCAAAGTCAGTGTATGATTTTATTTGTAACTAGCTGTTACCCGCGGCTCCGCACGCGTTTTTTGAATGTATTAAATAAATGTAAAATTGTTATTAGATGTGTAAATAACAATAATACTCTTTCAGAAATATTTGTAAGTATGACACGCACATCATCTACAGTAACAGGTAATATGTACATTATATATGTGAATACTAATAATGTATCGAATGGGATGAGATTTATCATAAGCCACATACATAGCTGGAACTTTAAACTACTATCTATGTATCAGCCTCATTGCTCACTTACACTATATAAGAAAGTAATGAAAATATTAAGCTATACATTATCGAACAATATGTGTTCAATCTTTTATTGTATAGATATAGTATCAGGTATCGTCTGCTGAACTCGCTAGCTTCGCTCGCTAAAGCAGCTAATTAGTTGGTTATTTGCCCGTAAAATTTCCGTTCAAATATTACTTGTAGTCCGTTGAAGCTGTTAAGACCTTGCTAGGTTAATAGCGCAATCATTTCTAAGAAAACAAAACCGTTCATATAGGTCCAGCTGTTTCGGAGATTACCCGGAACAAATAAACAAACAGATATATCGACAGAATAAAAAAAAAATGTTGATATTTGTAGCACCGCAGATATATGTATTCATCAAAAAGTATTTATTTGAATATTATATACACACGCTTTACTCTTATAATACGTAATACGCAATATATCACAAACCAAAAATTGGAAACAAAACTAACGTAGAATAAACTTTTTGAGGAGTTTTTGACGGGATTTCAGTCAGTGTTATGTAGGGATTTTATATTTTATTCATAATTTTGTATTATTTTACTCTATATTGTGTTAAATTGGCGGCGTTTTATGTAATATGGTTTGTTTATTATGCATGAGTGAAATAAATGAAAACTAATGCCATGGAGCATGTATTCTGTAAGCTTGAAATTAAGAAGATAAAAATTTACGAAATATTATATAGAAGATTTGGCGCTTATGTATAGAGAATACATAAGAACTACCTATACTGACAATTTCAGAATTGGCAGTATGGATTAATTCCTTCGCCTGTATTGTGATGGACGAATATTATTACTACTAACCTTTAAGAATATCAGCACAAAATAAACTTTACAAATGTTTCCGACACAAACGTACCACGTATAATTAAAAATTGAAAACAAAACTAACGTAGAACAAACCTTTTGAGTAGGAACACAAAATAAACCATGAAAATATTTCCGATAGAATGTTATCGCGTTACCATGGCAACGCATATAATACTGACATTAACACGCAGCGGAAGCTTAAAAAATAGCCCGTTTTTTTGACATTCTTAATTAGTGCTCAACTCCTGTTGGTTTTAACGTGATGATATGTAGCCTATAGCCATCCTCGATAAATGAGCTATCTAACACTAAAAGAAACTTTTAAATCGGATCTGTAGTTCTTGAGATCATAGCGTTCAACCAAACAAACAAACAAACAAACAAACAAACAAACAAACTCTTCAGCTTTATATATTAGTATAGATTTCAAATTGAACACGCCCCAAAAAAAAAAATTCAAATTTACAAATTACAAATTTTCCTATTACAAAATAGTTAGTAGAATATAAGATACGACTCCATATTATAAAACAAACTAAAAATAATAACTGAATAATTATTCCAAAAAATATTAAGTACGTTACTATGTTATGATTATGTAATATGCATAATTCGTATAAATGATTGTAAACAAAATCAGTGTTGTTTGAAAACTTTTATGTAAGTTTTTATTACAGAAATATACCGCAGCCTCGACCAATATTGTAAACTTGGGGTAAACTACAATAAGTAGACATAATGGACTGGATCCATTTCTAAGAAAGTAGTTATTTCCTTACATTCAATCAACCCTAAGAGTCTCTTGCAAATTTCAAGTTCATATTTTACAGGTAACTCTATAATTTTTACGGATTAAATATCCATCCAGTTAATTTAAATGTTGGAAACGAAATATCAAGCGCATGTGTAATTATCTATTTAAAATTTTGTTTAAATAAACGTGCAGGGCTTACAGTAATCGCATTTGATGTATATATTGCAAGTTATCCTACTATGCAATTGAGTTGAAATATATGTGAAGTCAATTTATTCGTCTTATTGTTGGTCGAATGTATTCTAATCATGAAAGTACATGTAGTTTTAAATTGGAAATAATTTTTGATCGATTAATTATATATTTCAAATCGTGCAAACTTTTTAAATTACAATGAAAACTATTATATAGATAGCGATAGGAATTGACCTAAGAGTCTGAAAAGGATCAGCACTAAAATATTTATTCGAATAATTTCACTTTACTTACTCGCATTTTTTAAGAATGATGAACTTTATCAGATGCTTAATAGTAAAGATAATTATACAGATTATAAATATACAGACATAAACATAACCAATGATTTGATACACAACACTTTATAAAGTTATAACCGTAAATGAGTGCACGGTTGTTGCCACGCCACCGCGCGAGTTTCCCCGGTCTACTGTAACACGCTTCTTTTCCTTTTTTAAAATCACTCCCGCAAAAAATACCCAACAAACGAGAAGAAAGATGTTACACACCAAAACTGTACTTGTCTTACTTTTTAAACAAGTAGATATTATTATTTCGTTTATATAAATTCATGTCAATGTATTTATGTCTAAAATTAATTTTACAAATAAAACATTCGCTCCTTTATTTTTATTTTCTAAGAATTTTCTTGTATGTACTTGATATCCCCAATAAAGGACGTCAATATTTTATTTTTCCCTCTACGTACGAAACGAATAGAGCGAATAAACTAAAAAAAATATCGTTTAAAGTATACATACTGTATATATAAATCCTTTTCCTAAATGTATAAATAGCAAATTAAACAAACAACTGTTTATGTATAAATTTATTAGTTTAATCATTGGTTGTTTTCCTAAGAGGTTAGTAATAAATAGTTTTGTAATTCTAATAACAGTTGTACGAATGTGCATACATAGTAAAAGAGTAATATTTTTATTATTTTAGTATTTGAACGTGGTTACTCATGCTGAATGTTGCCATGTTAAAATAGCTTCATTTGCAATTTTCAATATTAATTCTAGTTGATCTAGGTACATACGTTTGTATATAAAAATTAAACGTTATATGGATTACATATATTACCATGGATGTGAGGTAATATACATTTAAAAATTAATTTTAGAACTGAAAATAAGTCCCAGAATAAATATTGCCATTCTAAAAATTATATCATCTATAAACGTAACAAGTTTGGAGAGTTGTTGCGTTTTTTAAATATCAATACATGTGACCGATATGAATTTTTGTTGGGTTATAGTCATACCTTTATCACACATCAAAGTAGAGTATGTATAACCAACAATACAATAGCAACAAGTTAGACAGCTGGGAGGATGGATGTTATTGAGATAAGCGTCTCATTGTCAAGTAAATAGTTACATTTTGTTTTGTAATTATGAATGTTTACTATATCTGAGGAACATACATTATCGGTGTGAAAGTTTGTGTTTGTGTTTTGTTCAAAAATGGATGAATCCGGGATTGATATGGGATTTGATCTCGCATCTCTTCTGACGAACGATTTTAGTGTCGACCAGAAGATATTGGAGGAGATGACTGCGGCCCAGCAACACCAGGATTTCATGTTCTACGAGCTGAAGTCAAAAGCAGTACCGATAACTGAAAGGTTAGTGGACTTTATAAGAAGATCTCGGTAACTAAATAAAATTTGAACGTGCGTTGCGTTGTTGCGAATGTTTCGCAAATATTTTTAGCACATAATTATGAGGAACAATTTCACCGAATACAGATCGCCCGCGACCCTGAAAACTGGACTTGGCAAAGCAACATGTCTTGTTTATCAATGCTCTATACAGTTTAAGAGCAATAAATACCCTCGTCTGATTTTTTGAATTTAAATATGATTACCGCAGACTATAAAAAGTGTTTATATATAATTTAAATTTAGAATATTGATATTCTACTTATACTATATACAGTTTTCTAAGATACACTTTTTAATACATACGTGATCGCTAGTTGGAATTGTTTTGGAGCGTTAAAGTTTTCCCGCCAGTTTCAAGATCGCATATTTATTTTCGAACAAACCTTTTTGTATACAAACGCTATGACTTTTGACGTTACTTAGATTATAACATGGGAAGTTGATAATGAAGTCTGCTATTACTTTCAAAATTGACCTCCTTAGCGCCCGCAGCGCTGCGCCGATCTAACGACGAATATCAATCAGCACGTCGAAATTCTTCTTGGGCGCGATACGTCATAAATTACGGCTAATGCATTGATTATTTTGCATATAAATTTATGTATATAGTATTTAAATGCTCACGTAATATTATTTGATATTCTGATTAATTTAATTTAATGTTTATAGCGCCGTAATACTTGTGAAACATTAATAAAATACACGCACAAAAATAGTAAACAGAAACCGCGCGCCATATTACTACTCTCTCGTTCCTTTTTTATTATTGGTATCCTTTGGTAACGTGAGGGAACGAGACAGATATAGTTAGTCTTGTTTTCTATCGCGCCGTACGTAGAAAAATGCTGATTTAAAATTTCGCAAAATATTGCAATTTATTATAAAATTTAGTTAAGTGATAATTTAAAAAAAATAAAAAAGCAGTATTCAAATTTAACGTCATTGTCGACTTGTTCATTACAATTTCCACTAAAATTAATTTTACTAGAAGTGTAGTTCCGGAACCTTAGTTTTATTGCGTACAATTATGTACCTTACGTCAAATCTAGTACGCACATATTTATCGTTTCTATTAATATTCACTGAAATGCATGTTTTTGTTGACAATATTGTTAGAGTAAAACATTATTTTTCATTGAACCCTTGAGCTCCCTACCAAGGGATCGAACCTAGGCTTAAGCCGCTGCCGTGGGAGGCCTAATCGGGTAAATTTATTTCAGCAGTTTTGTACAACTTTGTTATTTACTGAAAATTTTAATATAAACATAGTGAAAAGAATAAATATATTATGTTTGTCGATAACCGCTAACTTGTCGCGTATTTTAAAAAAATACGTATTCACATTACTAGTGCCTGCTGTTTCACACGCATTTGGTATTATTATTTGATTTTAAATAGTTGCGTAAAATGAGTTTATATTTACAATATATCTAGTTATCTTCTATGAGGACATTTTAGATTTATTGGGTGAAAGATGATGGTAGTAACAATTCTATTGTAAATATACGTCCATATTGACTTCCATTAGACGTTCCGGCGGCAAATTATGTAACTGTCTTAATTAAAATTGTATACTTATTTACATACATATTTAGCATATAAATAAATAACAAGATTTACATACAGATTACGTAACCGCAGGGTGGGATTTAAGAAACGGAAAAATGCTTTAGCACCATATTTTCACGAGGGAGATAGCGAAAAATATGTGTTGATTTATCTTATACCCCTTGGCTGATTTTTAACACTCAGGTCTCAAAATGGCGTATCACTTTTGTATTTTTCATGTGACACATCTATAGGCGCGGGTAAACCTGATTGTTGGTGTGGCGATTGTGTGAAACGTGGCGACGCGATGCCACGCGTAAGCGACTGTGTGCAATCTCTCTTGCCGCACTGAGTTCGTATACCTATAGTGTGTAATTTGAGATTCGTTCGATTCGAACAATTTCGATGTTTCACATCTGCCAGGCGTTCCATGACGGCTTAATTTTTAATTTTATTTCACGATATTATTATAATACTTGCGTCTACTGGCACAAAATTTAATAATGCATTTTATATATATAATAACTATAATTTTACATGACACAATTCATTATTGTTCAAGTTTTTTAATAAATCGTGTGTTTATTTATTTGCAATATTTCTGTCAACATTCTGTTGCCCTGTGCCTCATAAGATCTATATTCTTTTGTATGGAGCTTAAACCTTAACGGTGTTATTATAAAAAAGTTAAATACGTATTAAATACTTGCTTTAAAAAAGTTTCATACTAAATGCACCGCGCTCGGCCGAGGTAAGTTCGCGTTATCCTTTTTTCGCAAGTCAAACCTAACCAAAACGAGACAAAAGTGAAAGATGGCGAACATTCAGCGAGCGCGGTGCATTTAAAACTTTTTAAAGCAAGTATTCAATACGTATTTAACTTCTTTATAATAACACCGTTATGGTTTTGGATATTCCAGGGGTTAAAGTAAGCGGTTAGTAATTTCTGTATTGATAAAGGTTGTGCTAGATTTAGTTTAAATAGAGTATCCATCTTTTATTGTCAATTGATTGATTACTCTATTTGTCGCTGCGAGGTTCAATTTATGTGGAACAGTGCAGCGGTCAAATGTTTATAAGTCTTCATCAGTACCCGGGGAGCATGGGCAGGGTAATGAGAGGTACACTTCTTGGGGACGCGAGTAACTACAGCCCCATCTTTGTGTTGGATAAGTTGTAATATTTGTCATATTTTTTGTCAACTCCCCTAACATAATTAGGGACTTTTTATTTCTAGTTATATCTTTTGTAAATATTTATATTTACTTACTGACTTTTTCCAATTTCTTAATTCTTTTATACTCTTGTATATTGTGTTCCTTATCCATTTTTTTTATTTGTCGATTATTGTTATTGTATAAGATTGTATATACTAATATTATAAATAGGTAAAGTTTGTGAGTTTGTGACGTTGTGATGTCGGTAGGGGGTAATCTCAGTAACTACTGGTCCGATTTGAATAATTCTTTCAGTGTTATGTAGCTCATTCATCGAAAATGATTATAGGCTATATACGATCACGCTAAGACCAATAAGAGCGGAGCACAAATGAAAAATGTTTCAAAATCGGGATGTTTTTTTCCTTTTGAGAACTGCTGCGTGTTAGTGTTAGTATATTTTTTCCACGCGAACGAAGCCGCGGGCAGAGGCTAGTGCTTATATATTTGTTAATCACCAATTATCTTTTACGTTCTTCATAACAAAGTTCTCTGCCACGTCTGAGTGTTTGTCTGTTCGTGATAGACTCAAAATTTACTGAATGGATTTTATGTTTTGTCCAGGTTTTTTTTTATCAGGGCGGAACAACGTCTGGCGTGTACGCTACATATTTAAGTGGTAGTCGTTTCTATTTTTATTTATTTACATGCTATACTTATAGTCATCTAGTAATTCCATTTGTCAGTCGTAGTCCGGTGAAGCTGTTAAGACCTTGCTAGGTCAATAGCGTAGTCAGATCGAAAAAAAAAAAAAACATTTTTACTAACGACTCTGGCAGACTGTCAGACGTTGTCCTGCCTTAAAAAAAAAAATCTTGAAATGTACTCGGAGCGTCACCTACCGGGTCCAATTGTGAATCTAAACCGCTCTTAAATCCACCTGAACACAGAAAAAATACCATACAAATCTGTCCAGCCGTTTAGAAGGAGCTCAGTGACATATACACGGCCAGAAGCATTATACATAATAAGATTTTCATTTATATTCGTCATATTAACACGTCTAGTGTTACATTTCTTGGTCAGACGGTGTGTTTCGGTAAATGAGTAGTGTAGTAGAGGTCAGTAGCCGAGAGGGTTACGACAACTGTGTATGTGATAATAAATTCGTCATAGTGACTGATTTAGGTTTGTAGTTTTTTGAAATGTGTACGGAAACGGTAAAATGACCTATTTTTATATAAATCTTTCATCCTTTTTTAAATCTTAGTTGATAAACTTCTTAAACTTAACTTCTTCTGGTGGGAGTTTTTAGCGGGATTTCAGTCTGTCATGTAATGGATTTTATATTTTATTCATAATCTTGTGTTATTTGAATCTATATTGTGTAAAGTTGGTGGTGTTTTATGTAATATTGTTAGTATGTTGTGCATAAGTGATGTGAATGAAAAAAAATACCACGGAGCATGAATTTCTGAGATGCCACAGAAACTCCCTGGAAGATTCTAACTAGGGATCCACCATCTTGTTAGAATATTGACGTACACGACGCAATATGGAAATGATCGCACGAAGCTTGTAATATTGTTGATTACGCGACAATGGCAGTAACAATTTGAAAGATTGGTCGCCAAATATAAAGTTAAAAAGAAAAACTTGTTTTAGTGAGCATGTATAGTGTGAAAGGTAAGCATGCAAATTTTTACGGTCTTAGCTATAGTAGTTTTGGCAATGCGTTCATATGTTGGTCAGCCAGTCAGTCAGATATAATTAGCTACTTTAAAACAGGACAGTCATAAACGCCTAGCTATAGAAGTGAAAACTTGAAACAATGGAATAACTGTTCTCTGTTAATTTTTTACATTAATTATACTTATTTAAATTCCATGATTTGTATATTTAAATTATTAATATTAATCTAGTTTTTACATCTATTTGCACTTCGAACAATAATTATATACATTTCCATATAGTCTAATTATCAGTCAAACACATCATGGGCTGCACCATCTCCATACAAAATATCAATATTAAATGTCTGTGCCTTTATACTACGCCTTCTACTCGCTGGTCTGACGCGAGCAATACGTTCGGTCACGCATGTCATGACGCGAAATCATCATTTATCCTCTGCTAAAACAACCGCTATTGGCGTCTAAAGAAGTTTTCAGTTCAAGAAATATGTTAACTCTTTAACGGTCAGACACACGGACAATATCTATCTATACTAATATTATAAAGAGGTAAAGTTTGTGAGTTTGTGACGTTGTAGGGGGTAATCTCAGGAACTACTGGTCCGATTTGAAAAATTCTTTCAGTGTTATATACCTCATTCATCGAGAATGGTTATAGGCTACATATCATCACACTAAGATTAATAGGAGCGGAGCACAGATGAAAAATGTTTCAATATCGGGATTTTTTTTCTTTAGAGAACTGCTGCGTGTTAGTGTTAGTGTATCTTTTCCACGCGAACGAAGTCGCGGGCAGAGGCAAGTGTTATATATTATTGAGATATTATTATATAAAGACCAATTTAAATACTAGAAACAATGACAAATTTGTAATTCCAGGTTTTAGACTCACTAAGACCAATACAGTTGTTTAGGTAATAGTGTTATGTTTTATAAAGTCCCAAAGCAGATTACCGATTTGCCGGATAGTGACTCCAAGCACCATGTCATGTTTTAATGTCTTCAGGGTATTTATTATAGGGTTAATCAATATGCGAACGATGGTGACGTCTTGAAATGATGCCCCTCTCTGTGCATCCACCATAAACGAATGGAAATATCTATGTAAAAATATCTATAACTAGCCTCTGCCCGCGACTTCGTTCGTGTGAAATAGATACTTTGGGCTAACGCTAACACGCAGCGGAAGCTCTCAAGAGAAAAAAAAAACGAATTTTAAACATTCTTCGTTGGTGCTCTGCTCCTATTGATCTAAGCGTGATGATATATAGCCTATAACCATCCTCGATAAATGAGCTATATAACATTGAAAGAATTTTTCAAATCGGCCCAGTAGTTCCTGAGATTACCCCCTACAACACCACAACGTCACAAACTCACAAACTTTACCTCTTCATAATATTAAGTATAGATAAGTATAGTATAATGAAAACATAAACTAGATCGAGTTTCTTGCCAGTTTTTCTCGATGACTTGGTTGTTTTACGAATCTATGGTAGCTTTGACATTCGTAAGCGCCTTCTCAGGGCCTAAATTGGATAAAGTATTTTTGATTTGGAGTTTGACGCTCCGCCCGCCATTTTAAGTTTTAACAACGTAAATTTCTTAGTAATTAATTCCAGAATATTTGTAAAACTACGCTTAACACATCTGTTGTAAATATAAATGGGTATATCAGACAAACCAAGGAGCGTTGAAACTGTAAACATCAAGTCATCGAAATAAATTGTTTCCAAATGTCGCGAGAACCCATACATTGTAAAAGTTCAGCCAATTTGCACACAGCTGCATTGTTATTCGTGTTAATATTCGAAATTAAGTATTCTTTTTTTTTTCAGTTTTTCGTTACCAAGTATTGAGTTATGCTTTTTAAAAAGTGTATATATAAATGGGGCTTTTCGGTTGAGGTTTGTGTCACAAAGCGAATCGATTAGCGTAGCGGACAATGACGCACACGCCTAGTTTATTGGCATAGAAACAAACATTGGCGGGAAAATAACAAATCGGAACAAAAACTATGTCCGACGATGTAGCTTTTCATATCTAGAATATTCTTTGTTTTATTGTTTGTCGTTTTTTAACTAGCTATGCCTGCGACTTTGTGTATGCAGTGTGAATACAGTGATTAATAAAATTATCTCAATGTATTAAGCCCATTTACTTATTAACTTTTCTCTCGTACTTAAGCCGCGTCATTAATAAAATTACAATAACTTAATTACAATCTAGAGTGAATCGATTTTAATGAAACCAAACTAAATGTTAGTCGAGGATATGTTTTATGATTTTCTTCTCGATGACAGAGTTGTTTGTCCAAATCGGTAATAGTTATAACATTCATAAGCGGCTTCGCGGGACCTAAATTTGATAAAGAATATCTCATATTAATGCTCCGCCCGCAACACAGATAACAACTTAAATTTCTTAGTAATTAATTCCATTTTTTTATATCATAGGAGGTAAACGACCATGCTGGTCACCTGTTGTTAAGTGATCACCGCCATCCATAGACACTAGCAATAACAGAGTCATAAATGCATTGCCAGCCCGGGTTGGTGGGGAAAGGCAAAGGGGAAAGAAGAGCGGGGAGGTTGTTTCTGACGCTCTCACTGACCGAAGGAAAGACAACAATGCCAGCACTGTTACTTCACGTCAGTGTTTCTGTGGGTCGGGTGGTAGTACCCCGGGCGAGCATACATTCATGTTGAAACAAGTAATAACTTCAGCGTGGCTTGTAGATCTAGAATATTTGTAAAAGTACTCATTTATTTTATCACATCTGTGGTTAATATACGGTAAGTCGTTTATGAACCATAAGACATACGATGGAGCGTTGAAACTGTAAACAAAGATATCAAAATAAATTGATTCCATGTGTCGCGAGATTATCCATACATTGTTGAAGTTCAGCCAATTTGCACAAAGCTGTACACTGTCATTCGTGTTATGATTTGAAGTGATCGGATATTGGATCGTGCGTCAGTTTTTCTGGCAACGTCTAACTAACTGTCTCAAATAAAGGGTTGATCGACATTTTCTAGACAAATACGTCTTGTACATTAACTCAGGGTTGCCACGCTTGTCATATTTTCATATTAAATATTAGCTGTGGCCGCGACTCCGTCCGCGTGGAACGTAATATATTAAGACCATTTACTTATCTATTTTTCTCTCGTACTCACGCCGCGTCGTTATTAAAATAACAATAACTTTTGATAGAGTGGACTGATGTTAATAAATCAAAGACTAAATTGTTCTCAAAGATATGCTTTATGGTTTCCGTAATCTGGTTTTATTGTGAACCCTGTACTTTAGCAGTGATGCGTGTTCGTACAATCAGATAGAGAGATATTTCTAGAAAGGTTTTAAATGTATCATATTACTCATTCCCAGACAACTGCAACAAGAATTTTCACGAAAATCGAAAAAGTTCAAATACGTAAAATTTATATTATTACCAGCCTCTGCCCGCGACTTCGTTCGCGTGGAATAGATACACTAATACTAACATTAACACGCAGTAGTTTTCAAAAGGAAAAACACTCCGATTTTGAAACATTTTTCATCTGTGCTCAGCTCCTATTGGTATTAGCGTGATGATATAGCCTATAACCATTCTCGATGAATGAGCTATGTAACAGTGAAAGAATTATTCAAATCGGACAAGTAGTTCCTGAGATTACCTCCTACAACGTCACAACATCACAAACTATACCTCTTTATAAAATTAGTATAGATATGTATGCACTATGTAAAGATTAGCTAGAGTAATCCATATGTTACGTTAGTGTATAAACTATAGAACTGTAAAGTTTCCATCAAAATTAGATGATTTTTTTTTTCGAACTGACTACGCTATTGACCTAGCAAGGTTTTGACAGCTTCACTGGAGTACTAAGGCGAGCGGTTAAGGCATTCAGCCGCTTTTATTTGGGCAACTATCTCAGGGGTGCACGGCACACCTCGGCTTGGGCTGTGTTACCTGATACATGCATTTTGCTACCTATCTGAACTAAGCTAAGCTACATATTCATACTTATATGAGTTATTGAAACATATATGTGTACCAAGCACACATACCTCGACAACTCTTATATGTATTTTGTGTCGGATAATTTTTCTAAACTATTTCAGTTCGATAAGGGAAAAATAAAACCCTTCCACTTTCATGTGTAAGCTTGTATGCGTGCACGTGTGTGGAGGTGATATGTGTAATGTAGTTGCAGTGATGTTAGATTTTGTGTCAAAGTATCGCGCGAGCGGCGTCCTCGAGGGCTCCACACCGAGGGAACGGACCTAGGCTTGAGCTGCTGCCGAGGGAAGCCTAGTTTAGCATTGATGTATATAGCACATTCACATTATAATGTATTGTTTTTTTTTTTTTTTTTTTCGAAATTACTACTCTATTGACCCAGCAAGGTCTTAACAGCTTCACCGGACTACAAAATGTATTGTCGTTTTGACATGTAATATAAATACATATGTATGATAAGCATAAGTATGTCATTTGAACAACAAAGTAGTTAAAACTTACGCCCTTACGATACTAAGACGCGGGACGCCTTGTAATTTTTTTTTTCATTATATTTATCTCAAACATTATTATCGGTCGTCGAGATTGCAAGGAGCGCACATATTTCATGACGTACGTATAATATATGTGTCTGCTAATTCCTATGTCAACAATGAGATGCCTTCTCAAATGTACTGATATTGCTACCACTGTGAAAAGCGTACCGTCTGTCATCTGCAGTGGTTTATGGCTTTAGGAAATATTTGTTTTATCATCTATTTGAATATATACGAAATATGTGTATAATTTTATATTTGATATATAAAAAAAAGTTACGAAACTATTTCGTCAAAAAACAGGTATTTCACAAGAGGAAAGGCCAAGCAAAAATGAGGAAATATACTAGACTAACAGTCGCTCGCGGCTTTGTCTGCGTTGGTGACGTCTTTGTAAATGACGATAGTTTTTTTTTTTTTTTTTCGAAGTGACTACGCTATATGCCCAGCAAGGTCTTAACAGCTTCACCGGACTACTAAGGCGAGCGCTTAAGGCACTCAGCCGATTTTATCTTGGCAACCAGCTCAAGGGTGCACGGCACACCTCGGCTTGGCTGTTGCCT
>JACEII010000043.1:4494431-4523679 GCA_014332785.1 Antheraea mylitta
TATATACGAAATATGTGTATAATTTTATATTTGATATATAAAAAAAAAGTTACGAAACTATTTCGTCAAAAAACAGGTATTTCACAAGAGGAAAGGCCAAGCAAAAATGAGGAAATATACTAGACTAACAGTCGCTCGCGGCTTTGTCTGCGTTGGTGACGTCTTTGTAAATGACGATAGTTTTTTTTTTTTTTTTTCGAAGTGACTACGCTATATGCCCAGCAAGGTCTTAACAGCTTCACCGGACTACTAAGGCGAGCGCTTAAGGCACTCAGCCGATTTTATTTTGGCAACCAGCTCAAGGGTGCACGGCACACCTCGGCTTGGCTGTTGCATGCAAAATCGTGACCTATCTTAGATAACCTAGCTAACTATTCATATATGTATGAGTTGTTGAAACGTATATGTGTACCAAGCATACACGCCTCAAGGGAAAAAAAAGTAAACCCTTCCACTTTCATGTGTAAGCGTGTAGGCGTGCACGTGTGTGGGGGTGATCGTGTAGTGTTATAGCGGTGATGTATATTTGTGTGTCACCGTATCGCGCAAGCAACGCACTCAAGGGCTCCCTACCGAGGGATCGAACCTAGGCTTGAGCCGCTGCCGTGGGAGGCCTAATCGGGTGTGAAATGACGATAGTAATACATTATCTTCGTGTAAGTAACGTTTTTTGCCGCGTACGTCGGGATATCTTTCATATGATAGTATTTTCCGATTTGCTTGACATATGTCATTTTAACTTGGTAAATTAGAAAAAAGTCGTGGCATCCGTAATGACTGCCTGACTGACTGGAGTTAGCTATAGTCAATATTTTGTTTCTTTGTATTTTTTGTCTGTATTTCTTTGTATTAAAATGTTCAATGTATTAAATACTTTTTTCTATTGTTAGTGTCGTTTTTTCTACAAACGTAGAATAAGGCGAAAGATAAAATTTTTGAAAAGATTTTTATCTTGTTACGCCAAATAAGTATAACTTCTAACGCGTGTATTTGTAAACACCTAGGTTTTTTTTACACAAAAATCGAAAATTACAGACTTGTTATACTTACATTCTTATTATATGTACAATTTGTATACTGTAGCACGATGTCCTGAAGTTAATTAACTATTCGTTTTTATTTTGTATTCGAAGTTACTGTACACTCAAATATAATAGTAAACAAGATGAATTTAAGTAGTCTGGTGAAGCTGTTAAGACCTTGCTAGGTCAATAGTTCTAAAAAAGATGAATGCAGCAATAACACATTGATTTATTACAAACACGCGCTTGTGAAGAGCTATAAAATGTCCATAGTATAACACGGTAAAATAATGTATGTCTTTTTGGATATTGTACAGAAGTTTTATTCAAATCGTGAAATGACCATAATAAAAATAAAAACACTAGAAGTATATTTCACATACCAGGATTATACAGCACATCAGCTGTTTTTATAAAATCTAATACCTTTAAACGAGCAATTCTTGTATATTTTTATATTTGTATATATTCAGGTTCTCGGAAACGGCGTCATCTATTTCCGTGAAACTTAGTATGTAGGTAGTTTCGTGGACGATAAATCGAGCTAGCTAGATTTTATTCATAGAATACTTTTTTAACCAAGTTTTCAAGTAATAACAAAATCTAGCTAGAATATAAAGGTAAATTTCGCCGCCGCTGTCAAAACAAAAATAGTCCAGATGGAAATCGGCTGCTTCGAAAATCCGTGTAACCCCAGTTCAAATCCGAGTGACAGCAAAAGAGATATATTTTTTAATATATTTTTTTTTGTAAAATATATTATTTTTATAAGTCATACCTAAAAGTTTATTTTGATTTAAAAATGTTTTTAAAGAACCGAGCTAGGCTCGGAGGCTCTGGTACTAGTAAATTATTAGAAAATATGTCAACGTTCTTACGGAATTTGTTTAAACGTTTCTAAAAATATTATTATTATGTGATATAGCATCAAAATTAACATAAACATGCGTACATTTGAGATGTACGTGATAAGAGCGAATTCAGTAATGTATATGATATTGTTGGGAACAATAACCGATAACAGTCAATGTATAAACGCACGATGATTGAGAAAAAATACCAACTTATTTTTTTTTTTTTGAAATGTCTACGCTATTGACCCAGCAAGGTCTTAGCAGCTTCACCGGACTACTAAGGCGAGCGCTTAAGGCACTCAGCCGATTTTATTTTGGCAACCAGCTCAAGGGTGTATGGCACACCTCGGCTTGGCTGTTGCCTGTTGCATGCAAAATCGCAACCTATCTTAGCTAACCTAGCTAACTATTCATATATGTATGAGTTGTTGAAACGTATATGTGTACCAATCATACACGCCTCAACAACTCCTCCATATATTTATTATCGGAAAATTAAAAGTTTTTCAGTTCGATGAGGGAAAAAAGTAAACCCTTCCACTTTCATGTGTAAGCGTGTAGGCGTGCACGTGTGTGGGGGTGATCGTGTAGTGTTGTAGCAGTGATGTATATTTGTGTGTCACCGTATCGCGCAAGCAACGCACTCAAGTGCTCCCTACCGAGGGATCGAACCTAGGCTTGCCGTGGGAGGCCTAATCGGGTGTGCGGGAGCGAAATTAACCCCCAGACCACGTCGGCGTGATCTGTGGTTACGCGGGCGTGGGCGTAAGCACGCTCTGTTTCGAGGGACAGGCTGGTACTGATCGTTCGCTGACGTGATTAAATCAGGAGGGTCGGTAAAAATGCATCGCGGACGTGTTTTATAACGCGCAGCGTTAGGTACGGGTTCATAGTTTGCGGCGGATACCACTAACGGATTGGGAGAAAAAATACCAACATTTGCTTGCATCTTCAAAATACGTCTTAGAAGCGTAAGGATGTAAATTGTACCGTATAAATTATATAAAACGTAAGCCACCAAAGTAAGAAGGTAGGAATACAGATTTTCTTTTAAGAATGTTGTCGATTTTAATCGATTTATAGTTTAACAATTTCATATTGTCGTCGATTGATTAATAACTCTTATTTGACGCCGCGAGGTTCAATTTATAAGGAACAGTGCAACGGTCAAAAGTGTGTCAGTTATTAGCAACACTCGGGGAGCATGTGCAAGGGAATGGGAGGTATACTTTTTGTAGACGCGAGTAACACCAGTCCCCCAGTTTTAGTTAATAGGTCCTCGTAAGATACACTTTAGTTTCTTTAATGTACAGAAATGTGCACGGCTAGCGTTGTTCAAAAGAAAACTTGAAAGGGAATGGTGAGTCATACTATATCTAGTAATGTATTCGAGACTAGACGCTCTTAAGAACTTGTGGGAACATTCATAACGTGGTATAATTGCTAGATGCATACTGTGTTATTACAAAAAAGTTTTAAATGGTTTTTTTTTCCAACTGACTACGATATTGGCTTTGCAAGGCTTTTACAAATCCACCGGACTACCGTCTTAAATGCACCCGTAGTCCGGTGAAAGTGTAAAGGCCTTGCAAGGCCAATATCGTAGTCAGTTCGAAAAAAAAAATGCACCGCGCTCGCCGTATGGTCGCCATCTTGCTCTTTTGTCTCAGTTTGGTTAAGTTAGGTCAGACTTGCGAAAAAAGGATAACGCGAACTTGTCTCGGGCGAGCGCGGTGCATTTTGTACGAAACCTTTTTAAAGCAAGTATTTAATACGTATTTAACTTTTCTGTAATAAAACCGTTATTAGTTTAAAGTCCGTAAATACTAACTAATAGTATATATGTGAATATGAGTTGGTATGTTGTTTTCACGCCTTAATTATCTAGTCGATCTTAGTGAAATTTTTCATAAACTTCGTCAGGGGTACAATAAAGCACATAGGGTACATTGCATCAAAAAAAATATGACCTACAAAAGGAAAGTACAGCATATACATACATTAACCTAAGCCGCTAGCTAAAGATGGTTAAAAGTGTTTGTGATGAAAATTTTGTCATAACGGTTTTCTTTTTTAATTGCTGATTATTTTCTAGATTTAGAATCTATAGTGAAATTTTTATTTCTTGTAACACACGTCACCGGCCGGTTTTAGGTTACTATGTAGAACATTTTCTACGGTCACTCGTAACAAATGTAAATGTATTTATGACATAATGTTACGCGTATCATGTTGCGATATTTATTTATTTCCATATTTTATCTTTTCAATACAATTGGAAACCATTAACACGTTCACGCCGGCGCGTACCACCGGTGGCCCGCACTAGACTGTCTTTTCTGGCGGCGCGTATCACCGGTGGTACGTATTCGATTATGCTATTAGAAATAATGAGAATTTAACGTTTATTTATTAAAAATAGCACAAACGAATACGGACCACCGGTGATACGCGCCGCCACAAAAGACAGTCTAGTGCGGGCCACCGGTGGTACGCGCCGGCGTGAACGTGTTAAAAGTAGTGATGTCTTAGTGGTTTGTCCGTTAGAATGTCATTTAGATATCCGCAGATTCGAATCCCACCATGTGTCAACGAATTTTTCGGTATTCGCGTATATTTACTAATTTAAATTGGTGACAGTATCGGCTGATGGTGAAGGAAGACATCGCGAGGAAACATGAACCTGAGAAATGTACTTGTAGTACTACTGTATGTGAGAAAAATATAGAACTGTGGATTTCTCAGAGTTTGAAATCGCTAATACGTCGTGGGCTGGTGTGGTGATTACGCTCAAACCTTCCTTCGGGAAGAGGCTTATAGCCCTGCAGTGGGTCTCTTACAAGCTGATGATGGTGATGATGATGATTATATGTATAGATAACTATAACTGAACATTTATTGGCATTGTAATATTAAGCAATAAATGATTTACGTCTTACATTTCTGTTTTTGAATTACACGATCTCTACTCATGCATAACACATATTTACAATGTGACAGATGAAAATACAGGAAAGTAAATAGATGTCGACAAGTGATACGTTTACGTGGACTTTACTCACGTGTTTTGCGGAGAAATACGAAGTTACAATAGTTATTTAGATTTATTCCTAGTATTTTTGAAGAATAAACGGATGTATTTGAAATCTGCACAAATATGTACATACACAATGACATGTGTACAAATGAATGCATTTTTTTATATCATAGGAGGCAAACGAACAGGTGGTTCACGTGATATTAAGTGACCACCACAGACCATAAACTAGCGACATCAGGGAAGTCACAAGTGCGTTGCCAGGCTGTACAAAGGGGAGGGGCGAAGGGAAGGAAAAGGAAAGGAGGAAAGCGGAAGGGAGGTTGGCCTCCGGCGCTCTCACTGACCGAACGAAACGAGAGGAGTGGTACTGCCACGGACGAGCCGACCTATTCATGCTGAAATCAGTAATGGCTTCAGCGTGGCTTTACTACCTACCAAAACAAAAACCTTTTTACAAAACTTCCTTAATTATAAGGTTTTAATTAATGTGAAACCTTTTTCTACATCGCCTCAATTTGTTTCGTCTGTCTATTGCATGTCGCATTACAACCGGCCGCGGAATAGGGGTCAAGTGAAAGGCGCTCAGCAGAGCAATCAACGCCAATATGGCGTTTTAATTCAAAACGATTAAATGATTTAAATAAACACTGTGTTCAGTTTTTAACATGCGGCTGTCATCTGAATGATTTTAGTTATTATGTATTCCCTACGCAGATTGAAGTTAAAATTTATTTAAATGTAATGTCTTTCAGTTAATTGCCTACGATCTGAAAAAAAATTCACTTGCATTGTGGTTTCATAGAACCACTTTTTTTTCAAAGTTTCTTTTTCGAAGCGTGACAAATTTTACCATAGATATATCTAATATCTATATACAGAGTAATCGTACACAAACGCCATCTCCTACTACCCGTGAACGGAAATAATTCTGAAAAGCGTACATAAAAGTATACCAAAAATAATTAACATTTCATTAAGTTTTTTTTTTTTTTTATAATATCAGAGGAGGCAAACGAACTGGTGGGTCACGTGATGTTAAGTGATCACCACCGTCCATAGACACTAGCGACATCAGGGACGTCGCAAGTGCGTTGCCAGCCTGTATATGGGAGAATGGGGAGGGAAAGGAAAGGGAAAGCAGGATAGAGGAAGGGACGTGGGCCTCCGGCTCTCTCACTGACCGAACGAAACACAACAATGCAAGCACTGTTATTTCACGTCGGTTATCTGTGAGAGGGGTGGTACTACCCCGGAGGAGCCGACCCATTCATGCTGAAACCAAAAATAGCTTCAGCGGGGCTCTACCACCTACAGATCCTACAGTCCTGCAAATTACTTACCATTTCGTTTACTATATGACCTTGCCAGCGCACACGAATTTATTTAGCTGTTTATTAATTTATAATTGGTAATAACGTCTCGTAACCCTGTAACGGTTGTAAGGTCATGGCAGACTGGCGTTTTTTTATTACTTTGTTATGGTATAATTTCACGATATTGATGATGACACAGCGTCAATGGAAGTAGGTTCGAATCCTTGCAAGTAAGTTGTTTCCGGCGAAAGAAAACATTACAATGGGACCATAAAATGATGGTAGGGATCTTTCTAAGGTCATTTGGCTAGCTCCCACCCTCAAGTTCATAATCGGTAGCCAAGAATTTGTAGGTGTCTTTCGGAGGCTGCACTTGAGAGCCAGTCCTCTTCAAGGTTTGGCGTGTTAACCATCTTAGAGATTGCGGTCGGACTCTAAAACCTATTAAAAGGTAGAGTTTAATTTATTTACCATTTTTTGTATTAACACGGATAAAGTATAAAAAAATTATACGCCTTTACCGCACGATAGTTCGTCTCTATGCAAAGTTTTATCCCCATAAAACTTTAAACTCTAATCATTTCGTCTAATAAAAGCAATAGGTATAAACCAAACGTCTTTTGCAGTGAAATTTCTTATGTAAGCGCTTAGAAATTCTGATCGGCAAACTTTTTGTGCGACAAAATATGGTAGGTGTAACACTGCGTTGGTAGCGTGTTGAAAACACCGGTTCTCGTCCAATCATGGAAGTTAAGCAACGTCAGGCGCGGTCAGAACTTGAATGTGTGACCGTTTGTGAGCATTTGAAAACTTTGATATTAATTCAGTAATGAATTATGAAAATGCTTTTAATATTTTGTTATAATTAATTTATAAAAAAATTAGTTAAAAAATATATATTTGGCATTTCATATGCCAAAAAGAAACTTCGTAAAGATTTTAATACGCTGTACTTACGTTAAGAATAGTTTAACTTAGAGAAAAAAATTAAATAAACATGAACAGTTTATAACTTCAAAACGTCAATCAATAAAGTATCGTATAATTTTTTTTTATTAATTACAGATTTAAAAAATAATTGTTAAATTATCTCACGAGTCTTCGTTCACTGAATCCTGTTTACCTAGACTAAATGTGATAAAACAAATCAACAATAATACCGGTTCATACTCATTTAACCCTGACTATGACGTCACAATAATGTACACTCATTGGCCGAAGGCACTGTACTGTATCAATGTCCGCCAATCAGGGCCCATTTTTGAATTGATCTCAATTTACTACAATGATACTTTGATAAAGCTGTTGCTAGCTGACGCAGGTATGCAATTTAGAGTTTTGTCGGGGTTCAAAAACTGAAGTACATATGTACGGTTCACTAATTCTAAATGGGGTGTAAGGGGTGTCATGGGGTGTAAGGGGTGTCAAATAACATCATAAGACTTGAGACACCCAAGCCAACCTCACCTGCATGTGGTGCACCCTGCTGAATAACGAACGAGGCAATGGCGAAAGCCGGGTGGTAGGGTTTTACAGCCTGACTGGGTTGCAACCACCATGTATATGGCGAAAAAGCCCGTAATAGTGATTCGCTTCTGCGGGTCGCGTTTCAGGATCAGCCTGCGCATATCCAGCTTTTTGCAGGCCGGCATGATAGTGGCGACCGGCGATGGATAGTGTGTCAATCGGTGGTCGCTATTATTTTTGGATTGCGCTGTGCTTACCATCAGGCATAGCGCAGTAATTTTGCCGTGCTACAATAAAAAAAAAATCCCTTATGTATGATTAGTTTAGTGAAACTCGTGTTCTTGCATCCAAAGCAATATTTTAAGCCGAGGCTCGGCCATTCTGGCACCTGTCGAGTTTGTTTCTGAGCGACTGAGCGCCTTAAGCGCTCGCCTTATTTGTCTGGTGAAACTGTTTCAATTCGTCGGTCAATAGCATAGTTAGTTAAAAAAACTGGTACCTAATTTCGTGATAAATTATATTTTAATTTTTCAGTATAATATGGTACTTCTTGTATATATATGTGCAGTATATGGTATTCAATATTCATATAGTATTATTTTAGAGTTTATTAATATTTATCATTACATATTATAAAACAAAGTTTTCTACCACGCTTGTCTCTCTATCTGTTCGCGATTAGCTTAAATACTACTGAACGGATTTTCATGCAGCTTTCATCAGTAGATAAAGTGATTTACAAGGACGGTTTAGGTATATAATTTATCAAACATTTTTTTATTATCAAGGCGGGGCATCACAGCACTGATATATAAAAAAAAATCTGTGGTCTAAATTCAACAGTATTACATAGAGATATAAGAATGTCGCTATGAGTGCGTTACTATTTATTACATTGTTTTGGGTTCGACTCCTTCTAGGTCGATCTGGCTACGTGCCTGCCGACTGGCTATCGTCCAGTTCAAGTTCATACGCTATCAAATGACGGCAGTGGGGTCTATAGATTTGTCAATTACGAGTCACGAGTTGGAAATCGTTTGAGAGACGCTACTGTGTAACTGAAATCTACATCTTATTGTACTTGGTATGCTACTTGCTTCAGTATTATAGTTATGCTTAGAAATTCTCACTTGATTCTAATATTATTTCCTAAGATATACATGTTTCGAAACAGAAGAATGGTTTGTTTATATTAAAACTCAAGAAGTGGTTTATTTGAACGTCCTAGTTACTGGAACTAGATTAGATTTTCTTTTATATTTCATAGCTTCTTTAGTTGTAGAAGACGTTACTTTGCGTTCGTAGTCTAGTATCACTTATTACGGTAATTTCTTGAGGACGTCCCTTATGATCGGGCATTCGGCACAATACTGTCATATTATCGCCAATCATCATCAATATTACCGTGTTATTATAAATACTACACTATAAAAACAAATAGAGCGTGGAGTCCTTCCGCGCGGAAGAAGTGAAACTTCGTAATGTGGAAATGAGAATAGGAAGGGGTAGAAATGTATACACTATCGTTGTATACATTAACTCTCGCTCTGTCTCTTTCTATTCCACCTCCTTAGGAGCGTTAAACGTTTAACGCAACCTTGTTGGAAATCGCATTAGATATTTCACTTAAAAAAAAAACGAATATTTAGTGTTCGGGTTAGAACGGAAGGTATGTCTTGATAAATAATTGTTTTATCTATCGATTATTATCTCCAGAACACGTAAAATGCATGTTTATTTGCAACCGTAGATGTCTTATCTAGCGTCTTTTGATATGGTTCATTTTACGTGGGGAGCTGTCGGTAAATAAAATTATCAATTTGGAACAAAGTGTCAGAAATAAGTCTATCTCGAGTCTCAATTTAAATGTTGCTAACATTTATCTCTTTATAATAGCTGACCTAAGTTAATTAGACATAGAAATTATATGCGATTTATCTTGTCAGTATAGACGCTTTTTTATGAGGTTAAGTGTTCCATTCAGCATGTGACCGTTTGTAATCGATCTCAAGTGATTTGTGTACTGCTGTTTTGCGGTAGAAACAGGTCTGGCGATGGTTCTTCAGCTGTCGACCTTTGTACAGGTTCACAACATAAAACGAATGCTAGAAACTATACTAAACCGATATATTAATAGTAAATTTATTATGGTCCGTGGATCACAAATTAATAGAAGAAAACCTATTATATGTACATCATAATATGTTGGGCTACTAGGACGTTTTAGAAATCAGTTTATCTGTAAATTAACTGCTGTGCCATGGCTGTTATTTGAAATAAGATGTTTATTTTTTTATATTTCTCAGAAACTTGTACGTGCTCGCATATTACAAAGTCGGCAGATTTATTTGTAATTAGATATATATTTATAAACGGTATCAGACACATCTAATAAATAAAGGATCACTCTGCAACATCGTGAACGTCAACCAAACAACGAGACAAGAGGATTTACAGAGTGAACCTTGCAGCGTTCTTATCGCGTCTCCGATTGTCACAGGCCAACACGTTTGATTATTTAATTTAATATTTAGTTTACACGTTCAATATAGTACATGGCTCAGTATGCGCGCTCGGGAGTTACGTGGTTGCCAGGGCTGTACTTAAGTGGGGGGTTTGGGGTTCAGACTCCCACAATTATTATTTTCGATATAGATAAGTTCGACCTGTGGAATAATGACGCGATGATTGCGTAGAACCTCGGCGCGTAATAATATGATTTTTTTGAAAATCGTTCACATTTACTAATTTAATTTGATAGTACTATCGGTTGACTATAAAGAGCATGGTTAGGAAATGTAAACCTGCGAAATGTTTCTGAATGTTTGACATTGCCAATACGTCGTAAGTTAGTCGGTTAAATAAACGTTCTTTCCCCTGAGCTTTTGGCCCGTCTGTAGCATTATTATATACTAGCATTTATTATATATAATTTTTTTGTAGTTTTGTAGTAACTAAATGACTTTGCTATTTTAATTTATATAGGAAATTACATACACAATCATTTTGTTAATTCTTTCATGCATGAAAAATAAATGCAAAAGTTTTTGTAAAAATCATTTTAATGGTCTTTGGATTCCCAAATATCAGCATAACAAATATGGAAATTGTGTATGTAGTATTTTATATTTAATCATATAAGCTAAGTCTTACACTGTTAGTCTAGTAAAGTCGTGGGCGTCAGCTATTGTGCCACAATCGTCGAATTCAAATGTCACATTACTCAATTTCATATTTTTTTCTAAACATCATAGCTTTCGGAATTTTTGTTATAAAATTTATTTTATATTAATATATTTATTTATGACTAACCGGTGCTAATGATTTTGCTCTTCCATAAATTTCGTTTTTTCGCTTATCTTTTCATCGTAACTTACCCCTTAAAATCCTTTTAAAATTTATCATAACCGTTTAATATTAACGGGAAAGTGTAGTAATAGGCGTATATACGTCGAGAGTCTTCTTCTATGTTCGAAATATCGTCAATATCTGTTATCGTAGACTTATAACCTATGCTTCTGTCTTCTAGTAGTCTATTTTAACCGACTTCAAAAAAAGGAGGAGGTTATCAATTCGACTGTATGTTTTTTTTTTTTTTTATTATTATGTTTGTTAATTTAAATTATACGGACTCTTATTCCTGATTCTTATGCTTGTGTGTTTTTCATTGCTAGATTTCTTGTTGAACGTTGTTTCCTATTAGTAATGTGTATATATAATAACTATTTAATGAGATGAACGAATGCTTTTGTAACAATTATTAAAAGGTAAAGTGACATAATTGTGAAATGAATTGTCAATTCTAGTAGTGGTAGAATCAAGCTGAAGCTATTATTGTTTTCAGCAGGAATGGGTCGGCTCGTCCGGGAAACTAAAAAATATTGACCAAATTAATACATAAATGCCAACTTTTATGGAGATCGGTTGAGTAGTTTCGGAGTTCATCGTGAAAATACAGCTCTTTAGTTATCATGTGATACAAACTGAGACTACTAAATACTTGTAGGCGGTAGAGCCACGCTGAAGGTATTATTGTTTTCAGCACGAATGGGTCGGCTCGTCCGGGGAAGCACCACCCTCTCACAGAAAACCGACGTAAAGTAACAGAGTTTGCATTGTCGCGTTTCGTTCGGTCAGTGAGAGAGCCGGAGACCCACATACCCTCCCCTTCCCCTTCCTCCTTCCCTTCCTGTCCCCCCCGCCCTCATCCCAAACACAGGCTGGCAACGCACTTGTGACTCCCCTGGTTGTTGCAAGTGTCTATGGACGGTGGTGATCACTTAACATCAGGTGACCAATCTGTTCGTTTGCCTCCTATGATATAAAAAAAAAAACAATTTTGACCTAAGCAGTAGATTAATAAAGAAATCACAGGCCATTTAATTCTTTATAACGATATGTTTTAATAATTCGAACGCGCTGACCTGTAAACGATTTATTAATATAGCCAAGTTTAAAAAAAAATCTTATAATATTTGCATGAAAAATAACCAAATAATTCCAAAAAGTAACAAATAACTAGTAAAAGTTACTAGTACTAGTAAAAAGGAATGACTTCTAGCGAGAGGGGATATATTTCCATGGCTTTAATGTAGTGAAAGTCTTTTTTTTTTCTCGAACTGACTACTCTATTGACCTAACAAGGTCTTAACTGCTTCACCGGACTACCAGTGAGAGGGTTTAAAACATATGAGAACTCATTAACTCTAATGCAATAGAGCAATGGGTTTACTATGTTGGACTTGTGATCTTTAGAAATAATATTATGGCAAGAGTTACGGTATACCTTTGTTTTAGAATACAGCCTACCTAAGTACCAGTGGCATAGAGGGGGGAATATTTCCATGGCATTTTAATATAGTGAGAGGATTTCAAATATTCGAGGACTAGGAGCTCCATTCTAATAGGGCAACTTATTTATTATGTTTGACTTGTTTTATCTTAATCAAGGTTATTATTGACTTGAGTTATTTAATTACGAATAATTTTATCAAAGTTCATTCATTAATTTTACATACACCGTATTTTTTTTAATTATTATTTATTATTTCATTTAGGGGCTTTTGACTCCAGTCATATCAGCCCCATCATAACCTAATTATACTAATGTTAAAGCCTTTCGTACATTCTCTTTTATACAATCATCTTTCACTCATTTCACATATCATTTTAGCAACCTCACTCGAAGGTTTGGCTAAAATACTATGGAACATGTCGACATCTAGTTTATTTAAATTGTATTTTTTAGTTAAATCTATTCTAACATTATTGTTCTTCCCACATTCCGTCAGAAAATGGTGGACATCATCTATAATTCCATTTTTTTTTTCTCGACATGACTACGCTATTGACCCATCAAGGTCTTAACAGCTTCACCGGACTACTAAGGCGAACGCTTAAGGCACTCAGCCGATTTTATTATGGCAACCAGCTCAAGGGTGCACGGCACACCTCGGTTTGGCTGTTGCCTGTTGCATGCAAAATCGCGACCTATCTTAGCTAGCCTAGCTAATTATTCATATATGTATGGGTTGTTGAACGGTATATGTGTACCAAGCATGTGTATGCTGCCTCAACAACTCTTCCATATATTTATTATCGGAAAATTGAGAGTTTTTCAGTTCGATAAGGGAAAAAAAGTAAACCCTTCCACTCATGTGTAAGCGTTTAGGCGTGCACGTGTGTGGGGGTGATCGTGTAGTGTTGTAGCAGTGATGTATATTTGTGTGTCACCGTATCGCGCAAGCAACGCGCTCAAGGGCTCCCTACCGAGGGATCGAACCTAGGCTTGAGCCATTGCCGTGGGAGGCCTAATCGGGTGTGCGGGAGCGAAATTAACCCCCCAGACCACGGCGGCGTGATCTGTGGTTACGCGGGCGTGGGCGTGAACACGCTCTGTTTCGAGGGACAGGCTGGTACTGATCGTTCGCTGACGTGATTGGATCAGGAGGGTCGGTAAAAATGTGTCGCGGAAGAATTTTATAACGCGCAGCGTTAGGTACGGGTTCATAGTTTGCGGCGGACACCACTAACGGACTGGGATGATTTGTGGCTTTTTCAAAATAGCTAATCGTAAGTGATTTAACGTACGCCCAGATAGAAGAGATCTCTAGGTCTCTATGGAGATCGACTCTCCGGATGTACCACGGGGCACCGGTCACTTTACGTAAAACACGGTTTTGGAGAACCTGCAGCTTATTAAAGTTATCTTTGGACATATGCGCAAAAACGGGGCAGCTATATGTCATCACGGGACGTATACACGTCTTATACAAAGTGAGCTTGTGTCTGAGGGACATCTTACTTTTACGACAAAGCAACGGATGGAGGCGACCCAAGACCATAGCGGCTTTGTTTCGCACTCTGTCTATATGTGAATTGAACTTTAAATGTTTATCTAATGTAACACCGAGATATTTGACCTCTTCGACCCAAGGGATATCGATTCCGTATAGCCTGATGGGCTCAAATTTATTAGCGCATTTCGTGGGATCGAAGAGTATTGCGGCACTCTTTTCGGGATTTCATAATTCCGCATGTTGTACACAATGGTGAAGAACTTTTTTTTTATCAAATATTCAAACTTTTGTGACGGCAAATGACTAGAACGTAACCTATGAAATAAAACAACGTAGGACCTCTTCCGTATTCATGACCTATATTAAATTTTTGTTTCAGCAAAGGTTAATAATTAACTACTGAACGTAGTATTGTATAGTGTAATCGTCAGCATTGTTTACGGTATAATAATGGACTCCCAAAATTATCCCTGGATTCGCACCTGTTTACTGAATAGGGATGGGTAAAGATAGGTTATAGTCCAAGATCCCAGAGCTGCTAGACAACTTATTATCAAATATATATGAAACCTTACGTCTTGTGTAGTATAACATGTACTTAGAACGTTTGCACACTCAGTCTATGCTAAATTTATTAAAAACAAGAGCTACTTTACTTAAATGGCTGATTTTTATACTATATGTTTTGTAAAATATCACTCTAAAGTGTTAAGATCTGTGGATTTATGTAATACCATTTTAGCTTTCTCGACATTCGAGACAACAAGAATACTTTACATTTTTTTTTGTTAGTAACCATTGGTGTAGCATGATCAATTTGTGACCAAACCCCATTCACAAATAAAGAAAAAAAAAGTAGTATCGTCAGACACTTTCCGATGATCCCACACACGCTATTAATCTATTACTAGCGAAGATATGCTACAGGATTTTTATCTTAGCGGTGTATTGAAACAGATAGATGATTACAGAATGAACATCCGTTATTTAGGAATGTAGCAAACGTGTGTCTAATCGAAACGTTCTCCTTGAGAAATCCGAGAACAGTTCATGTTGATACACTAAATGTTAGCTCACGATTACTTCGTTCGAACTAGTACCGCGACTGGCAAGTCTTTTAATAAATGTCTGTAATTACATTTCACTTTCGGCAATGTCGAGTTAATTGTGTCCATGATCGATAGAATTATATTGATCGATAATTTGTTATTTGGATTGTGTTATTGTTTGTCACTAGCTTTTGGCGACGACTATGCTCGTTTGGAATTAATTCTAAACGCGGTATGGTTTATTTATATCATATAGGAGGCAAACGAATAGGCGGGTCACTTGTTGTTAAGCGATCACCGTCGTCCATAGACACTAGCAACCCCAGGGGAGTCGCAAGTGCGTTACCAGTCTGTGTTTGGGGGAATTAGGACGAAGGGTTAAAGGAGGGGAAGGGAGATTGGCCTCCGGCGCTCTCACTGACCGAACGAAACGCAACAATGCAAGCACGGTTACTTCACGTCGGTTTTTGTGAGAGGGTGGTACTACCCTGGACAAGCCGACCCATTCATGCTGAAACCAATAATACCTTCAGCGTGACTCTACCACCTACAAGTATTTAGTAGTCTCAGTTTGTATCACATGATAACTAAAGAGCTGTATATCCACGATGAACTCCGAAACTACTCAACCGATCTCTATAAAAGTTGGCATTTATGTATTAATTTGGTCAATATTTTTTAGTTACAAATTTAATGATTGTCAATGTTGATTATCTTAGTAATGTGAGTTTCATCAGTCTCGAACAGATGCCGTTTTAAATTAATTTGTTGACGGAAAACTGTCAGGGATATCTCATAGATGGCGCCATATTGTAATTTTTAAGAATAGTTTATCACATTTTTAATTCACCATGTAATAACTGAGCTACAGCAACGCGTGACCGGCTCAGCTAGTATAGAGAAACCAGCAACCTCTCGCGACTTGGCCCGCGATAATTTCACAGAGATAAATCTTAAGAACGATGATATATTGTCTAGCGTTATTTAGTGGCGAGTTATAATAGAACTAAACCTATTGAAGCGATGATAGCTCGATCAGCAATATATTTACATATACACAAATGACGTATAGATATAAATGATTTACTAGCATCTGAGAGCAATTTAGTGAAATGCAAAAATTACTAATGAATTGAAAGAATGGTAGGCAATTTCGTAAATATATATTCTTCGAGTTGTGAAGATGAACATTACATTGTATATCATTCAATTCATCTAATTCATTATAATCTTCATCCAATAACACAATACGCTAAGAGACACCTGACGCGTATATCATGTACAAACTATAATTGCGCAGGCGCATGCTGGTGCGTCCGTATTGGTTGCTTTTGTACCAATAAGCGGGCAAAGGGTCGTGACGGAAAAATCTTACACTTTTCGTGTAGTTCCCATTTTTTATATTAACGTGGGAAAATCCCTTGGATACGCCACCCTCTCGGCGGAGAGAGTGGATTATGTCCGACTCGCACGGACTAAAATCCCACGGTGTACCGTCAAACCCCATTATTGGGGCGGAAAGGGATCGAACTACGCTAGTCCCCTTGGATAGCCGCCCCAACGGTACTCCCGGCGGAAAGAAGCCGCCAGGCTCCTACCTAATAGGGAGACAGACGAGGTACACACCAGCTGCCACCCCTCGTCCGCCAGACCTGTGCAATGAGGAGATGGGCTCCCCGGTAAATCCCCTCAGGTCCAGTTACGGTGGCGGAAGGAAGCGAGCAAATCGCCGCCTCTTCCCTCCAGTACTCCGTTGACTGAGAGGGCTGCTCTGAGGGTCATCCTCGCGAACCCTTTCCGTCGCCTCCTGCGAGATAACATCCTCGCAGAAGGAGGCCATCGCTCTTCATGCCCCCTCGCTGCCGAGCATGGCCGAAACCGCACTCAGTAGCGACAAATCTGTTCCTACCATCGCAGCTAGATCACGGCGCTATCCCTCCCGCGCAGCACACTTAGACAGAGTGTGATGTTCGTCTAGCTTCCAACTCTAACGTGCTATAAGGATCTTCACTTCAGTGTGTCACTTTTAATAGTGATCTTAGCACCCAGGTAGCCCTTATGCGTAGCAGAAAAAGTTATACGGGATTCGAACCCGCCACCATTTCAAGTAAGTACCACCACTGCAACATGAGGCCTGACAATGATCATTGTTTGTTTAGTAAGTCCTTCATTTATGTGTAAATATTTATTTTCTACAAATATTCACTCTTATGATGCGGTCGCCTTAACAAAATCGCCGTATAAAATTTGATCCTTCTGCTGTGAATATTATGTAAAACTGAGAAACTAAGAAATGTTGTAATTATTTTAGAATTTATAAAGCAAATACAGAGGATGTGTTCGTTGAGTCAGAGAGGACACAATGTCATGGATTAAAAGATAATGGTTGCGACGGTAGCTTATCGCGAATAGCATCTGCAATGTATTTACATCCTTATATTTACCGCTAGGTGTGCGCGCGTATTCACTTGTCACTTGTGTATCATTGGCAGTGATTATTTTCGTCTTAGAATTGTATCTTTAATGATTATTATGAATTGTAGATGGTAGGTGTAGGTTGTAGAGCTACGCTGAAGCGATTACTAGTTTCAGCATGAATAGGTCGGCGCACCCGGAGTAGTACCATCCGACCCACAGAAAACCGACGTGAAGTAACAGTGCTTGAATTGTTGCGTTTTGTTCGATTAGTGAGATTGCCAGAGAACCGCCTCCCCTTCCCTCGCCCCCTCCCTCCTCTACCCTTACCCCAAACACAGGCTGGCAACGCACTAGCGACTCCACTGGTGTTGCAATGGATGGCGGTGATCACTTAACATCAGGTGACCCGTCTATTCGTTTGCCGCCGATGACATAAAAACAAAATGTATTAACTCAATATGTCAGAAACCTTTCGCCACTTCATTCAGTCTGCATTTATCCTATTCCTCACGCCCCAAAGCCAAAATATGAAATAATAATTAAAACTAGCTGTGCCCGCGACTTCGTGCGCATAGATCTTAAGTAAAAAAAAAAGTTATTTATAAAAAACGTCTAAATGTATTAAGTACATTTACTTATCTACTTTTCTTTCGTACTTAGTCGCGTCGTCATTAAAATTACAATAACTTTTGATAGAGTGAACCGATTTTAATGAAACAAAGAATTATTGTTTATATATAAATAATATGTTTTATGATTCTCTTGAAAAGGTTTTATCGTGAACGCATTAATGCGTTTCTATAAGTAGTCCGATGAAGCTGTAAAGGCCTTGCAAGGCCAATAGTGTAGTCAGTTTGAAAAAAAAGGTGTCCATACAAAGAGACAGACAGACATTTCTAAAGATATTGAAATTTATTTTATTATATTATTTTTTTTTTCCTCGATCTGACTACGCTATTGACCTAGCAAGGTCTTAACAGCTTCACCGGACTACTAAGGCGAGCGCTTAAGGCACTCAGCCGATTTTATATTGGCAACCAGCTCAAGGGTGCACGGCACACCTCGGCTTGGCTGTTGCCCGTTGCATACAAAATCGCGACCTATCTTAGCTAACCTAGCTAACTATTCATATATGTTTGAGTTGTTGAAACGTATATGAGTACCAAGAATATCCGCCTCAACAACTCCTCCATATATTTTTTGTCGGAAAAATTGAGAGTTTTTCAGTTCGATAAGGGAAAAAAAAAATTATAATTTATATTATTTCCTAGACACTTGCAACAACTTAGGTGGTAGAGCCACGCTGGAGCTATTACTGGTTTCAGCATGAATGGGGTAGTACCACCCTCTTAAAGAAAACCGACATAAAGTAACAGTGCTTGCATTGTTGCGTTTCGTTAGGTCAGTGAGAGCGCCGGAGGCCCACTTCGCTTTCCTCTCCTTCACGTCCCCTCTTCCCCCTCTCCCTAAACACAGGCTGGGAACGCACTTGCAACAATACTGATGTTGCAACTGTCTATGGACGGTGGTGATTACTTAACAATAAAAACAAATATAATACACAAATACACAAAAAAAATACACAAAATAAAATACAAATAAAATAAAAAAACAAATGAATCACCTGTTAGTTTGCCTCCTATGATATAAAAAAAAAAAAAACATTTTTTTCACAACACCTAAAAAGTACGGACATTTTAGATTTACATCTTTACTATATGTATAGATGTTATAAACCTCTGTCACAGTATAAATATGAGACACAGTACGGAAACTACGAACAAACGCTCAAAAACGGCACACTCACACTAACACGAGAGGTTTTGAAAGAAATTCTATGGATAGCACCGCGAGGTTCGCTTAAGACCCGATTAGGCCTCCCACGGCAGCGGCTCAAGCCTAGGTTCGATCCCTCTGTAGGGAGCCCTTGAGTGCGTTGCTTGCGCGATACGGTGACACACAAATATACATCACTGCTACAACACTACACGATCACCCCCACACACGTGCACGCCTACACGCTTACACATGAAAGTGGAAGGGTTTACTTTTTTCCCTTATCGAACTGAAAAACTCTCAATTTTCCGATAATAAATATATGGAGGAGTTGTTGAGGCGTGTATGCTTGGTACACATATACGTTTCAACAACTCATACATATATGAATAGTTAGCTAGGTTAGCTAAGATAGGTCGCGATTTTGCATGCAACAGGCAACAGCCAGGCCGAGGTGTGCCGTGCACCCTTGAGCTGGTTGCCAGGATGGAATCGGCTGAGTGCCTTAAGCGCTCGCCTTAGTAGTCCAGTGAAGCTGTTAAGACCTTACTGGGTCAATAGCGTAGACATTTCGAAAAAAAAAAAAAGTTCGCTTAGGGGTCGTGTCGATGCGCATATTTGTGTGAGTGTGTCGGTGCGAGCGTTTATAGGGAGTTTCCAAACTGTGTCTGTTATGTGAACTGTGCCTCTGTAATATAATCAATTCGGTCCTGTATATAATTGGAATACCTCTAAGAAATATCACAAGTGACATGGTATAACAACAAAGAATCGAAAGCGTGAGTAATGTTCTAAAAGTTATCTACTGAAAAATTTTGGCCGCTAGCCCGGACACGAATCATATCGCGTGGCGCGTCGACTCATCGACATCCGGAACAATGGGAGTGTCCAAATACCATCGCATCGGCATACAAGTTATACGAAATAGACAAAAATAATGATCGTATTATCATATATTCGTTTCAGGGCAAATGCATTTGTATTTATTTATTTATTAAAGGACAGAAAGTGACAATATACTATATTTACATGAATCGACACTATGTATGATTAATATATAGGCACATTGGTTTTTAAAAGATTGGTCTTTAAAGGCTGCCACAGCATGCGCTTTGTGGTAGACAAAGTCAATCAAAATACTAGAAAGAAACTATATGAACTAAAATAGTAATAAGGAATCACAAATAATTAGCACAAAAAAATATGGCCCAATGAAAATATTCAGTACTAGCCTCTGCCCGCGACTTCGTTCGCGTGGAACAGTTACTTTGGGCTAACGCCAACACGCAACGGAAGCTCTCGAAAGGAAAAAAAGATTTTGAAACATTTTTCATTGGTTTTCCGCTCCTATTGGTCTTAGCATAATGATATATAGCCTATAATCATCCTTGAGTCTTAGCGTGATGATATATAATCATCCTCGATAACTGAGTGATATAACACTGAAAGAATTTTTCAAATTGGACCAGTAGTTCGTGAGATTACCCACTACAACGTTACAACATCACAAACTCATAAACTTTACCTCTTTATAATATTAGTATAGATATATATTTATATACACTATATATTGTATGTACGTCATAATTCCTTATGTGTTTAATTGCATGTTTATTGTGGAGTGTATAGAATATCGTTTCATTACTCTAAAACTCTTAGTAGCGAAGCAATGACCATAAATAGTGTAAATCAGAAAGTAACCTAAGCGAAAATGAAGTAGCAGTACGGATAAACTATCAGTCGTAACGATTCAGCGAAACTAGTTTATTACGAAATTCTTGTTTCATTAACCTTTTTCCTCAAATCCTAGTTAAATACTTTTTTTTTTAATTAATTTTTTTCGGGTGTAAGGGGTGTCGAATAACATCATAAGACTTGAGACACCCAAGCCAACCTGAAGCTGTTAAGACCTTGATGGGTCAATAGCGTAGTCATTTCGAGAAAAAAAAAAACCTCACCTGCACGTGGTGCACCCTGCTGAATAACGAACGAGGCAATGGCGAAAGCGGGGTGGTAGGGTTTTACAGCCCGACTGGGTCGCAACCACCATGTATATGGCGAAAAAGCCCGTAATAGTGATTCGCTTCTACGGGTCGCGTTTCGGGATCAGCCTGTGCATATCCAGCTTTTTACAGGCCGCCATGATAGTGGCGACCGGCGATGGACAGTGTGTCAATCGGTGGTCGCTATTATTTTTGGATTGTACTACGCTTACCATCAGGCATAGTGCAGTCACTTTGCCATGCTACAATAAACAAATAAAAATAAAAAAAATAACCGGGATCTTGATGTCCCAGTCGCCGATACACCTCTGATGTGGAAGTCAGACACCTTTTTATTCCAATTTCTATTCCAAACATAATTCCTTCTTTTTGTCAGTAATTTATTTATTTTAGGGTCGTCAACATGACAATATACTAGTAAATATATAAAAAGTAGGACTATTATGAATCATTATAAATGTAATCTAATGTCATTTTATCCACTTTCATAATTTCTTCAATTTTCAGGTTCTATATTACGTTTTGGTGTATTGGCGTTTATTTTTAGTTGAATACTTAAGAATAGATAAAAGTATAAGTAAATTTTAATAAAAAAACGATAACTTTGACACTTTATAATAGATGTTACAGTTTTATTATAGTATAGATTGGTAGCATGAAGTAATAAATTACATTTACGGATAACAAAGCGAGAGTAGAAAAACCATTGGTGAGATAGGTCGACGACATAACAAATCTTCGTAAGACCGAGATTAGGCTGGAACAGGACAAGGATGACTAATTTAAATGGAAGAAGGTTTAAACTCTGCTGTAGGAAGCATATAAGCTATCCAATATGATTTTTTTAAATATCATATAGGAGTCAAATGAATAGGCGGGTCACCTGTTGTTAAGCGATCACCGCCGTCCATAGACACTAGCAACCCCAGAGAAGTCGCACGTGCGTTGCCAGTCTGTGTTTGGGGGAGAGGAGAGGGGTGGGGAAGGGCGATGGGTCTCCGGCGCTCTCACTGACCGAACAAAACACAACAATGCCAGCACTGTTACTTTACGTCGGTTTTCTGTGAGAGGGTGGTGCTACCCCGGGCGAATCGACCCATTCATGCTGAAACCAATAATAGCTTCAGCGTGGCTCTACCACATACAAAATGGTAGGGCTTTTCCTAAAACCGCTTGGCTAGTTAACGTATTTACGTGGGAAAGCTGCCGCGATGTGGTGTGTTCCTGCATTTAAGAGCAGTTCTCCTGTAGATTAAACGTGTGACCATCTTAGATCACATCGTCCTTAAATATTAGAAAAGACTCATCAAACGCTGATGCGTATAAAATATTAAGCAAGAACAATGATGATGAATGATACTGGGAATTAATTATACGTTTTAAATAAGTTGAAATTCATATGTGGTTCTTTAGTGACAGCTTACAGTGAAGCTAATGACACTTGATCTACCATATTATGCAAATGTTTCATAACAGTTCATGCGAACAACTGGTGACGAAATTTCCTAGAACAAATAGAAACTAATCTGTGTTTAAAATTCCGCTATTGTTTTGTTGTCTCATAAATTAATATTAAACTCCTGATATATTTGGTTTAAATTAAACATTTCAACGGTCATGATGCATTCTAGACCTATGACAATGAAATCTAACATTTGGTCTTAATTTGACAGTCTTCCACGCTTTTATTGTTATGCTTAGCTAACACATTTAATCTTTTTACACATTACATTTAATAAGCTAACAGTGATACTTACCCTTACTTAACTCTTAACGGCAGCGAACGATCAGTACCAGCCTGTCTCTCCAAACAGAGCGTGCTCACGGCCACGCCCGCGTAACTTTTGCTCCCGCACACCAGATTAGGCCTCCCTCGGCAGCGGCTCAAGCGTAGGTCCGTTCCCTCGGCGTGGAGTCCTTAAGTGTGCTACTTGCGCGACACAAAATCTTACATCACTGCAACAACATTACACATATCACCCCCACACACGAGCCCGCATACACGTTTACACATGAAAGTGGAAGGGTTTTGTTTCGTTCGCTTATCGAACTGAAATAGAATTATGCGATACGAAATATATATAAGAGTTGTTAAGGTATGTATGCTTGGTACACATATATGTTCTAATAACTCATATATATATGTATGAATAGTTAGCTTAGGTCAGCTCAGATAGGTCGCGAATTGCACGTATCCGGCAACAGCCCAACCCGAGGTGTGCCGTGCAACCTTGAGCTAGTTGTAAAAAAAATGCTTTCTAAAAATGTGCCTCTTTTCTATAAGCATGCATCTATTGCGTTGTTGTTTGAGTGGAATAATGTACTAAATCTAGACATATTTATTAAAGATATCATATATATTCTTCCCGATTTCGATGAAACTTATTTTTCGCGGTGGATTAAGTGAATAAATGTAGGCTATAAAAATAGTGGCTCCTAAATTAGTGAGACTTGATTTTTTATCTTAAATGTAAATATTACAGGGGACAGTCCTCATCAATTATTCATTCTAAAACTTTTGATAAGTGATACTAAGTTGACGGAAACATGAAACCTCAAGGCTGAAGGCGACTAGACCCAATAGATTGATATTTATATACAGTAACGTCCGTAGTGAACTGATTCGTCATGTATTGTCAGATGTTTTTAAACGTTGTAAGGCGTTGCTACATATTACAATAAGTTCTATGTTGTAATCTATCTATCTAATACCTTTAAACGAGCAATTCTTGTATATTTTTATATTTGTATATATTCAGGATCTCGGAAACGGCATCATCTATTACCGTGAAACTTAGGATGTAGGTAATTTCGGGGGCGATTAATCGATCTATCTAGATTTTATTCATATATAACTTTTTTAACTGAGTTTTCTGGCAATGGAAAATATAGCTGGAAGATAAAGGTACATTTCGCCGCCGCTGTCAAAACAAACAGCTCAGATGGAAATCGTTTGCTTCGAAAATCTGTGTAACCCTAGTTGAAATTCGAGTGACAGCAGAAGTGATATATTTTTTTATGTTAATTTTACGAGGCAAACCTAACAGTTTTTAATTTAAAAATATTTTTTAAAGAACCGAGCTAGGCTCGGTCATCCATTTACCCAATATTACGTTATTTAAATTTTGTAAAACGAGTAATTTATATTCATATTTATATATACACATATATTAAAAATGTAAATATAGCGTGTCTGTGCTTTATCGATTTTCGTGAAAAAATATGCAGGTGTCTAGAAATGAGTAATAAAAAACATTTCAATCGTTTTTAGAAGTGTCTGTCTGTCTGTTTATCTGTTTGTCTGTTTGTATGAACACGCATCACTGCTAAAGTACTGAATTCACAATAAAAGCACACCAAGAAATCATAATGCATATCTTCGAGAATAAATTAGTCTTTGTTTCTTTAAAATCCGTCCATTTTATCAAATGTTATTGTAATTTTAATGACGACGCGTCGTAAGTACGAGAATAAAGTAGATAAATAAATGAACTTAATAAATACAATTGACTTTATTAATCATAGTTTATATAAAGTTCCACGCCGATCAAGTCGCGGGCAAAGCTAGTTTATAAAAACATTTTCTAGTTTAAATGGCAGATACAAAAAATTTAACCTTAATCTTAAATTTAACTGTTACTTGTTATTTTACTTCAAGATATGTTAAAAACTTCAAGTAAACTTCTTGTTTGAATATAACTTTTATACGGTATAATTTGGCCGCGAGAGTCTATATCACACCATCATCACGCCAAGTAAAATTCTATTTCGGCAATTCTTAATGGAGAATTATAAGGTAAAATTAGATTCGTAAGTTTGATAGCCCTTAACTGGAATCCGGCAATTCTGCTTTCAGTAATTATCGTCCCTCAGAACGGGCAACTAAGTTTTTGGATACTTGAATGCATAATAAATATTTTTATCTCTAGTAAAAAGTCTTCCTTTGTTTGTTTTGTGTGGAAATGTTTTTTTTTATTTATTTGGCATCACTTGTAAATTTGTAACGCTAACACCCAGCGGAAGCTCTCGAAAGGAAAAAAAGATTTTGAAACATTCTTCATTGACGCTCTGCCCCTATTGGTTTTATATTACATAGCCTGTAGCCTTCCTCGATAAATGAGGTAAATAACACTTAGATAATTTTTCAAATCGGGCCATTATTTCCTGAGATTAGCGAGTTTAAGTAAACAGAGTTTTCAGCTTTATAATATTAGTATATAATGTTAATAAGGCTTTAGAAATTCATGTAACGACAACTTTGAATAATTGTACAGAACCGCATTTAATTGTGTAACAGTAAACCAAATACTTTAGTAAGTCTCATGGTCGGTACAAATAAAAAATAAGGTGTAGACGACCGTGACCACGTCTCAAAGGTATTGGAGTAAGAAATTATCATGAGGGCCGGCAGCCGTTACGATTGAATTGTTTGACTTAAATGCTTCGATGCACATTTCCATTTAGCACAAAGGCGAGCATGATTCTGCAAAGGGCTAATATGGGACCTTGCGAATTATTAAAAACGAAGTTTCAGGAATTCGGCATCTTAACTCTACCCTCCCAATACATTCTTGATAATTTAATGTATGTTCGTTAAAACTTTGAAAAACTGAATTTAGTAAAAGACCGGCATAATGTAAATACTAGAAAATGTAATAAACTGGTCGTCCCATGTTTCAGACTTAGCAAAACCAGTAATAGTTTCTTAGGTAATAGTGTTAGGTTTTACAATAAAGTACCAAAACATGTTACCGATTTGCCGAACTGTAAATTTAAGCGTCACGTCAAGCGAGTTTTAGTGTCAAAAGGATATTATAGAGTAGATCAGTATGTGAAAGATAGTGATGTCTGGAATTGACTCTTGTCTGTGCATCCACTATAATCTATTGTATGATGTATTGGAAATATAGTTTAAAAAATGTACTCGATTGAGTTTCTTGCCAGTTCTTCTCGATGGCTGGGTTGTTTTCCGAACCGGTGGTAGTTTTTGACGTTTATAAGCGCCTTATTAGGGCCTAAACTGTATAAAGTATTTTTGATTTGATTTGCCTACACTTAACAATAAGTAATAAAAGTATCAAAGCCAAACATTTCTTTACATTCTGTTTGATGATTTGGTTATCCAAAAGTATATGATATTTGCTTTTGCCTGTGACTTCTTCCACATGGAATAGTTACTTTGGGCTAACGGTAATACGCAGCGAAAGCTTTAGAAAGAAAAAAAGAACTTTTTTGAAACCTTCTTCATTCGGTCTCCGCTCCTGTTGGTCTTAGCATGATTATACATATCCTATAGCCTTTTTCGATAAATTGATTATTTAACACTAAAAGAATTTGATGAATGATTCAAATCAGACCAGTAGTTCTTGAGATTTAGGGGTGTAAGGGGTGTCGAATAACATCTTAAGATTTGAGACACCCAAGCCAACCTCACCTGCACGTGGTGCACCCTGCTGATCAACGAACGAGGCAATGGCGAGAGCGGGGTGGTAGGGTTTTACAGCCCGACTGGGTCGCAACCACCATGCATATGGCGAAAAAGCCCGTCATAGTGACTCGCTTCTGCGCGTCCCGTTTCGGGATCAGCCTGTGCATATCCAGTACCGGGCGACTTTCGTCATTATGGCCGGCATGACAGCGGCGACCGGTGATGGATAATCTGTCTTTCGGTGGTTGCCGATGTTTTTGGATTGTACTATGCTTAACATCAGCCTTAGTGCAGTCACTTTGTCGTTCTTCTATAAAAAAAAAAGATTAGAGCGTTCCAGTAAACAAACTCTGCAGCTTTATAATGTTAGTATAGATAATCATTTCTGCATTGAAGGAAATGGTGGCGATTGACGATCTATTGATAATATACACAAATGCGCCAATATAAAGTTTAAAAATGATTAAGTGATCAGTAATAGTGATTAAGATTACGAATTGATGGATATAATATTTAAAGACTGAAGAGATCGACTAAGTACAGCATAATCCCAAGAAAAAAGAGCACAATTGACTGATAAAATATGTTCAAAATCGTAAAAAACTGTTAAATTAAATAAAACAAACCACACGGAACTGGAGGCATAGATTAATGTGCAATCCGGTTCTTAGAATATAGAGAATTTGGAATAGAAATACAAGAATATCTTGCAATTTAAACTAGTAGGCGTGGCGCTTTAGCTCGCACGTTTTGCGAAAACTTGTTATTTCCCATAAAGTCACGTTTCACGTGCCATTAGAGAACAAAAGCGGTATAAATTATACGATGAAGCTATAATTTATTCAAACTTTGTATGGATTTAAATACTATTTCATTTTGCTACAACTGAGATATTTTGGGAACATAGATAAATTTGTATAGATAAAACATCTACAAGTTGGTTGGTATGTGGAATCATTAGGTCTCATAATTTATGCCAGCAATAATTAAGATTAGCTAGATTAGAAAATTAAAATAAATAATCACAAATTCAAGCCATTCAAGGCCTTAGTGTAGTTTTTAGGTAATTGTGTTAGGTTCTACAATAAGGAGCCAAAGCACTTTATATGTCTATTGGAGAATGTGTTCAAGCACCATGTCAAGGGGATTTTACTTTCAAAAGATTATTACAGAGTGTCTCGTATATGGGCGTGAACGATAGTGATGTCCGAAATTGACACCCCTCTGTAAATAATGATTGGTATGGTAACAAAAACTATGCGAAAAAAGATAAGTCAGATCAAGTTTCTTGCCGGCGCTTCGCAATGACTGGGTTGTTTTAGGAAAGTGGTGTTTTAATATCCATAGGCGTCTTTTTAATTTCAATTTTTTTTATCTTCAAATTGATTGAAGTCCCATAGTTTGATTTGAGGTAAAACCATGCCTTCATCCATCGAGCCGGTAACATTGTGGATTATAATATAAAAATGGCCATAAAGGATCATAATAAAACCGCCATAAAAGCAATAGCATCGTTAAAAAATCACTCTAAAATAGTAAATTCAAAATTAATAAAAAACACACAATAGTTGCTCACAGATACGATTCTTCACATAGACAATAATAAAGAATAAAGCGAAAGCAAAAAAAAGATGTGGAGCAAAACTCTGCAGAACAAAACAATTAGGAAAAAAAAACATGCTTTCCATAGGAAAGATCATTTCGTAGTTCAGCAAACTCGTCATTGGAAAGAGCCAAACAATACAAAAATGAAGTTTATTCAAAGGTCCGTTATTTAAACTTAAGTTTAATTGTAGTAAGGACACTTTTAAGGAAATAATTGAGATTAAGAGTACATTCTCTAGCTTGACTTCGCTAAATATATCTTTTTTCTGCGAGCGACTAGGCGTGCTATTGTTGCTTTCTAAAAATGTACTTCTTTTCTGACGACAAGATAAGTTAATGAACAGTATTCCGTGTCTGCACGAAACATTTTTTGATAGAGTCACAGTGAAGGAGAGAAAGAGCCGCATGCTCGTGGTCCACGGTTTGCCGACATCTTCCCTAGCCGAATCTTTACTACTAGATTCCGCATACGACTTCGTCCGTGTGGAGTAGTTACTTTAGTTATCGTTGACACGCAGCGGAAAATCTCAAAAGGAAACAAAGAACGATTTCGAAAAATTCTTAGTTGGTGCTCCGCTCCTATTGGTCTTATATGATATAGCTTCCTTAATAAATGAGCTATCTAACACTGAAAGAATTTTTCAAATTGGACAACTAGTTCACTGGATTAACGCGTTCAAGCAGATAAATTCTTCAATTTTATAAAATTAGTCCAGATTGTACTGATTGAAAAGTAGTATTGATCTTGATACTATGTTCGAATTAGAAGAATCTGATCGCCAAATTGGTACACGTACTATTCCAAGTAACTCTTATAGGTATTAATACATCAATGACGCTCCAAATGACGAATGAAATGACGCTACTCCCTGTGAATACACTAAAAACGTAACTATTTATGTTTTGTAAAAATATGTAACATGAACAGAGTAAACAGATCGTGTTACTTGCTGGTTCTTCTCAAAGACTGGGTT
>JACEII010000043.1:4543207-4566483 GCA_014332785.1 Antheraea mylitta
TTTTTTCCCTTATCGAACTGAAAAACTCTCAATTTTCCGATAATAAATATATGGAGGAGTTGTTGAGGCGTGTATGCTTGGTACACATATACATTTCAACAACTCATACATATAGGAATAGTTAACTAGATTAGCTAAGATAGGTCGCGATTTTGCATGCAACAGGCAACAGCCAAGCCGAGGTGTGCCGTGCACCCTTGAGCTGGTTGCCAAAATAAAATCGGCTGAGTGCCTTAAGCGCTCGCCTTAGTAGTCCGGTGAAGCTGTTAAGACCTTGCTTGGTCAATAGCGTAGTCATTTCGAAAAAAAAAAAATCGTGGCAGCAACGCGGCACAAGCGGCACGCAACATCAACGACGTTTACGAAGCTAACACTACAAACTCCTGTTCTGGGAATTTCGACCTGAAAAATGAACCTCGCGGTCGTCCCAAGATTTTGGTCGACAATGACGAATTAAAGGCAATTGTGGAAGCTGATGATACACAATCTACGGCTGAATTTGCAGCAGCTTTCGACGTTAGCGTCAAAATAATATTGATCAATTTGCGTAAAATTGGCAAGGTAAAAAAGTTTGACAAATGGGTGCCCCACGAACTCAATGATCGCTAGCGCGAAGTACGCGTCGAGACGTGCCTTGCACTGCTCAACAGACACACAAATTAAGTAATTTCGAACCACATTATTACCTTTATACCTGCGATGAAAAATGGTTTCTATTTGATAACCGCAAGCGCTCAGCAAGTTGGTTGGTCCAGCACCTAAACAATGTCCTAAACGACAACTTACCCATAGAAAAGTGATGGTCACTGATTGGTGGTCTAGCGCCGGTGTGATTCATCACAGCTTCTTACCAAACGGAGTGAGCATTATTGCAGATGTGAAGAAAAGAAGCTGGCACATCTCCAACCAGCAATGGTCAATCGCTCGTATCCGCTGCTTCTGCACGATAACGCGCGACCTCATACTGCACAGCAGACGGTCTTCAAGTTCCTAGAACTGGAGTTGGAAGTTCTCCGTCATCCGCCCTACTCACCACCTTGCGCCTACAGACTACTACTTTTTCCAGAATTTGGATAACTCCTTGGCGGGAAAAAAATTCAATACCCGCGAAGCAGCACAAAATGCCTTTGAAGAATTTGTTGCTTCCGTCCAGCTGACTTCTTTAAGAAGGGCATCAATAAACTGCTACTATATAAAGATGCATTGATTGCATGGGTGATTACTTCGATTAATACAAATAAAAAATACATGAAAAAAATTCGTCTAAATTTTTTCATACAAAACGGCAATTTCATAGTTAAAGACCTAATATAAAAGATTTAGATAAATAATGTATAACCTCACCTTCTTACAAATTATGTCATAGAATATTTTTGACCAAACATATTACTTTATGTAAATAAGACTAATTAGAATCTCGAACTATTTTAATTTCTAATTTTAAATTTCTACAGAATTTTAAATACTTGTCAGGGCGATAGTTATTTGTAAAAAAAAATTAACCCCGCGGCACAACTCTCTAGTGAGATATATAATGCTAAAAATACGAATTGTATAAATTAAAAATTACAATTTATTTTTTATTTCCGTATGTTATAATGATTAAATCAAGAGAACACATTTATATTTTTTGTTTTACAGATAAACTCGAACCCACTATCTCTTGATCCGGTTAACATTATTTTAATTAATATTAGATGTAATAAAAACCAGTTGTGAGATTGAAAGTTGTATTTAGACTGATGATGATTTTTAATTTGTCGGTGCTTGCTATCAAGTATTAAAAATCTGTGTTGCTATAAGCTACCCAAATGTCTTATTCAATCTAATTATATCAAACTGTGACTGAAAATACTCACAAAATTAAATAACCATATCTTCTATACATATAATAATAACTAGCTGTTACCCGCGGCTTCGCACGCGTTTTTTTTAATATATTAAATAAATTTAAAATTGTGATTACACATCTAGTGTAAATTACAATAATACTATTGCAAAAATATTTGTATCACACGCACATCATCTACTGTAACAGGTAACGTGTACATTATGTATGTGAATACTAATAGTGTATCGAATGGGATGGGATTATGATCAGCCACATAACTGGAATTTTAAACTATATATCACCCTCAGTGCTCACACTATATAAGAAAATAATGAAAATATGAAGCTACATTATCGAACAATATTAAATAAAACAGCTAATTAGTTACTTATTTGCCCGTAGAATTCCGGTTCAAATATTACGTGTAGTCCGGTGAAGCTGTTAAGCGTAGTCATTTCTAAGAAGAAAAAAAAACATTCAAATAGGTCCAGTCGTTTCGGAGATTACCCGGAACAAATAAAAAAAACAGACATATCGACAGAGTTAAAAAAAATTTCATGTTTGTATTGTATTGTTTGTTCATCACAGATTTTATTCACCAAAAATCATTTATTTTAATATAAATTACACTCACTTTACTTTTATAATACGTAATATATCACAAATAAAAAATTGGTAACAATACTAATGTAAAATAGAGTTTTTTAAGAGTGTTTGATACAAAATAAACCATGAAAATATTTTTGATAGAATGTTATCGCGTTACCATGGCAACGCGTACAATACTGACTAACACGCAGCGGAAGCTTCCAAAGTAGCCCGATTTTGAGACATTCTTCATTAGTGCTCAGCTCCTTTTGGTTTTAACGTGATGATATGTAGCCTATAGCCATCCTCGTTAAATGAGCTATCTAACACTAAAAGAAACTTTTAAATCGGATCTGTAGTTCTTGAGATCATAGCGTTCAACCAAACAAACAAACAAACAAACTCTTCAGCTTTATATATTAGTATAGATGTAAATCTAACGTTTCTGTACTATTTAGATTTGCGTGAAAAGAAAGTTTTGCAGGAATCTCGAGATAAGTATATTAAATGAGAGTTTTTGTCGGGATTTTAGTCTATCATGTAGTGGATTTTATATTTTTTTGATAATCTTGTGTCATTTGACTCTATATTTTGTAAATTTGAAGGTGTTTTACGTAATAATACAATCATAATCAATATCAAATAAAAAATCTTTTTCAAATATATATAGGAGTCGTTGAGGCACGCATGCTTGGTACACATGCATGTTTCAATAACTCATATACGTATATCTAGATAGCTTAGCTTAGGTTAGCTAGATAGGTCGCGATTTTTGCACAGCCCAAGCCGAGGCAAAGCAACTGAACTTCTTATAAATTAATAGCTTCTGCCTGCGACTTCGTTCCTGTGGAATAGTTAATTTCGGCTAACGCTAACTCACAATGAAGGCTCTCAAAAGGCAAGGGATCCCTTTTTTTGAAACATTAAATCAAAGTCAAAAATTCTTTATTCAGTTTAGGCCCTAATAAGGCGCTTATGAACGTCAAAAACTACCACCGGTTCGGAAAACGATCTAGCCATCGAGAAGAAGCGCCAAGAAACTCGATCGGGTACATTTTTTTTTTACATACATTTCCTATACATCATACAATTGCTTATAGTGGATGCACAGACAAGAATCAATTCCAGACATCACTATCGTTAACTTATTGATCCACTCTATAATATCCTTTTGACACTAACACCCGCTTGACGTGGCACTTAAATTTGCAGTCCGACAAATCGGTAACATGTTTTGGGACTTTATTGTAAAGCCTCAGAAACTATTATTGGTTTTAACTGGTCTGAAACATGGGACGACCAGTTTATTACAGTTTCTAGTATTTACATTATGCCGGTCTTTTACTGAATTTAGTTTTTCTAAGTTTTTACGGATATACATTAAATTTTATCAAGAATGTTAGAACGGTAGAGTTAAGATACCGATATCCTGGAACTTCGTTTTTAATGATTCGCGAGCGGTTAAGGTCCTGCCAGGCTAATAGCGTAATCAGTTCGAAAAAAAAACAAACAAACATATTATAAGTATATATATAAATTACTACTCTTATCTCGTACTTAGGCCGCGTCGCCATTAAAACTACAATAATTTTTGATAGAGTGGACATTAGGGACATTAAATAAAAAAAAGTGTACACGCGTTATTGTTAAATTGCTATCTTTAGAGTGTATAAGGAATATATGTAGGTCGGCAGACATCATAGCACTTCAAGAAACATGGTTACTGCCACATGAAATTCAATATTTGTCATCCATTGATAATGACTTTTCATATACTGGCACATCTGCCGTAAATTCATCAATAGGAATGTTGCGTGGTCGTCCCTACGGGGGCGTCGCTATCTTATGGCGCAAGGCAGCGTTTACATCAGTTTCTGTATTAAATTGTGATAGTCCGCGAATAACTGCAGTTAAAGTAGTAACTACTCACCGTTTGATATTAGTTTTTAGTATTTATATGCCTGTTGATAAATATGTTAATCTGGTCGAATCTACGGAGATCCTAGCTAAAGTAAGTGCCATTATTGACAGTTCCGGTGTAGAAGCAGCTTTTATATTGGGTGATTTTAATTCACACCCTCATACATTATTTTGTGAAGAACTACTACAGTTCCGTGAAGAACAAACGTGGCAATGTGCCGATTTCGAGAAAATAGGTATGGATTCGAATTCTTATGCTTTTGTTAGTGATGCACATGGTTGTAGGCGATGGCTCGATCATTGTTTAACAACAAAAGCGGCATTCCAAGCTATTACCAATATTAACATCCTTTACAATGTATACTGGTCCGATCATTATCCATTGGAATTTGTATCGGACTTATTTATTGTCAGACCCAAAATACCATGTAATGCTCTTCAAAATAAAATAGTGTGGGGTGCGCGACGTTCCGAACAAATAGAAAAATATTCTAACTTATGTAATGAACATTTTAGAAATATGCACTTGCCTGTAGAAATGTATAAATGTTGTGATGCTATGTGTAATAATATTGAACATAGACTCACTTTAGATAATATGTATAATAATATTGTTAAGGTGCTAAGTGAGGCTGCGGTCATGTCCTGTAAAACTAGCATTAATAAGAAGAATAAAGTAGTAGTAGGGTGGAATAAATATGTCCGCGATGCTCACAGAGTGGCCAGGTTAAACTATGAAACATGGGTATTACATGGTAAACCGAGGTTCGGAAAAATTTACGATAAGATGTATCAAACTAGAAAAATATTTAAATCTAAATTGAATTGGTGTCTGGCTCGTACAGACCAGATTAAAATGGATATTTTAGCGTCTCATCACGCGAATAAAGATTTTAAACAGTTATGGAAATCTACAAATAAATTAAATCCAAAACTTGGTCAACCTGTGAGTATAGAGGGTATTGGTGAACCAAAGAACATAGTATATATATAATATATTATATTATTCTATATTATAATAATATAATATAGAATTATTTAAGAGTCATTTTATAATAGAACCACCGTTAAAAGCAAAACCTGACATTAATAAAGTTGCGGTTGGCAAGGTGAGAAACCTGTGCGATTCTCAGCGAAACAGGTAGCTCAGATAATTAAAAATATGATCAAAGGCAAATCTCTCGGCCATGACAATCTTAGCGTTGAACACCTGCAGTATGCAGGAGTTCACTTGCCAAGAGTGTTAGGTATGTTTTTCTCTTTATGTATAGGACATTGTTATCTTCCCGAAAATCTGATGAAAACGATTGTTGTACCAATCGTCAAGAATAAGACTGGTGACATATCTTTATTGAGTAATTATAGGCCTATATCACTGGNAACAATAATGGCTAAGGTATTAGATAGTTTGCTTAAGTCACAATTAACTAATTACATCAATCTTCATGATACACAGTTTGGGTTTCGAACTGGTCTATCTACTGAAACCGCTATTTTGACTTTGAAGCAAGTTGTGAGATATTACACGGATAGACGAACTCCAGTGTATGCATGTTTCTTGGACCTATCAAAAGCTTTTGATATGGTAAGTTATCAAGCATTATGGCAAAAGTTGCGAAACACTGGAATACCAAATGAACTATCTTTAGTTTTTGAGTATTGGTACAGCAATCAAATCAATCATTTTCGATGGGATGGAACACTTTCTGAAGCATATAAACTTAAATGTGGGGTAAGACAGGGTGGTCTGACGTCACCAAATTTATTTAATTTGTACATAAATGACCTGATTTTGAAACTGAACAGCATGCATGTCGGTTGCTATATTGATGGTATAAATGTCAATAATATAAATTATGCCGATGACATGGTGCTGTTGAGTCCATCGATAGGTGGTCTTAGGAAATTATTACGAACATGTGAAACTTATGTTAACTTATACGGTCTTAAATACAATTGTAAGAAAAGCCATTATATGATATTTAATCCTCATGAGAAGGTTATCTATGGCAATCTACCTGTCAGTCTTAGTGGTAATGTTTTAGAAAGAGTTTCACAAGTTAAATATCTCGGACACTACATCACGGATAATATGAAGGATGATAAGGACATAGAAAGAGAGCGCAGGGCATTATCGGTGAGAGGGAATATGCTGGTCCGGAGGTTTACTCGTTGCACACCAAGTGTAAAAATAACATTATTTAAGGCCTACTGCCAGAACTTCTATACCAGCAATCTCTGGACCTCATACACACTGCTTGCGTATAATGCGTTGCGTATACAGTACAACAATGTCTTCAGGGCATTGTTGGGGCTGCCTCGATATTGTAGTGCATCGGGCATGTTTGCTGAAGCTCGTGTGAATGATTTTTACGCAATCATTCGAAAGAAAGCAAACTCCCTGATGGGTCGAATGTGTGGCAGTTCAAATAATGTCTTGAGAATGTTATCAAGTAGGCCGGATAGTTTGTTTGTTCACAAATGGACAAAGTTGTTAAAAAGTGTGTGCACCTATACAATTTGATGACTTTTGCTTGTGTGGGTGAAAAACGTTATTTTTAATTGCACTAAAATATGCTGTATACCTCTAACATAGACTAAGCTTTACTAACAAAAAAATGGATGTAATATCTGAATTTAATAAAAATTATTATTTGTAGCACCACAGATATATGTATTCACCAAAAAGTATTTATTTTAATATTACATACACACACTTTATTTTTATAATACGTAATATATCATAAATCAAAAATTGGGAACAAAACTAATGAAAACTAACGTACAATAAAATTTTTGAGGAGTTTTTAACGGGATTTCAGTCTGTCATGCAGTGGATTTTATATTTTATTCATAATCTTGTGTTACTTGACTCTATATTATGTGAAATTGGCGACGTTTTATGTAATATGGTTCGTTTATTGTGCATAAGTGAAATTAATGAAAAATAATACCACGACGCATGAATTCTGTGGTCTTGAAAATTAAGAAGATAAAAATTTACGAAATATTATATAGAGGATTTGGCGCTTATACATTTTCATTAACTTGGACATAAAAGAAAACTGGCTAAAGAATACATAATAACTACGTATATTAACAATTTCAGAATTGGCAGTATGGATCAATTCCTTCGCCAGTCTTATTGGACGAATATTATTACTACTAAACTATTTGAATAACAACACAAAATAAACTTTGGGAATGCTTGCGATATAAACGTACCACGTACAATTAAAAATTGAAAACAAAACTAACGTAGAACAAATTTTTTGAGTGGGAACACAAAATAAACCATGAAAACATTTTCGATAGAATGTTATCGCGTTACCATGGCAACGCATATAATACTGACATTAACACGCAGCGGAAACTCCAAAAATAGCCCGATTTTATGTCATTCTTCATTAGTGCTCAGCTCCTGTTGGGTTTAACATGATGATATGTAGCCTATAGCCATCCTCGATAAATGAGCTATCTAACACTAAAAGAAACTTTCAAATTGGACCGGTAGTTCTTGAGATTAGCGCGTTCAACCAAACAAACAAACAAACAAACTCTTCAGCTTTATAGTATTAGTATAGATTTTTATTAAATGAGTATTTTTCCTAAAACATTTTATGGAACTGTTTGATCTGACTTCTTACTTTTCGTTATTTGGATTGGAAAAATTACCTATAGAAAAAAATATAGGCTTTACGCGGAGAGTCGCACGGTGGGAGTATAACGCTATTTCTTACGTGACGAAAATATACAAACATAAATAATCTGTTGCTCCTGCACGCTCGGGTACCATCGACAGCGCGAGCATGCTCGGCTTAACAATCCGATTCGAACCATAACTCCGGGAGGCCGCTCGCGCTTGGTTTGCTCTACGCCGGTGACCTTACTAATAAATACAAATAACTACCATAAAGAGTTTTTGGTGGGATTTTAGTCTGTCATGTAATGGATTTTATATTTTATTCTGATCTTGGGTTATTTTACCCTATATTTTGTACATTTCGTGGTGTTTTAGGTAATATAGTTAGTTTATTGTGCATAGATGAAGTGAACGGAAAATAATACCACAGAGCATGAAATTCTCAGATGCCACAAAAACTCCCTGGAAGGTTCTAACAAGGGATCCACCATCTTGTTAGCATATGATTCACACGACACTCTTAATATTGAAATGATCGTACGACGCTTGTAATATTGTTGAGTACGTGACAATGACAGTAGGGGGAGATGGGGTACATTGATACATGGGGCACATAGATACAGTCAATATAGATCGAAAACCAAACACGTTAGAGAAGCCGTCCGCCACACATAGAAAGGTAATCATACACCCTACACGCACACTAGAGCGGAGTAATATTCATTCGACGATTAGCGCTTGGCACGTGTAAACTTGTTTCTGAGGTTCGCAACAAATATTTCCTAGTTTTCTGTCGGATGTGATTCTACTAATATATTTAGTGTTATCTGTGATATATTGAGATAATTAGTAAGTACATACCCGTCATTACATTATGTAAATTTAATTTTTTTTTATTATTAATTGCTATTATTTTTACAAAATACTTATTTCGATTGTAGTAGACAGGGGCACATTGATGCAAGCACTGTCGGGGCACTTTGATACGTATCAATGTGCCCCAATATTACTTTAAGGAAACCTTATTTTTTCGAAATGAAAATGCTGTTAACATGGAAAGGTGTTCACAACTTCACCGAACTATAAAATTAAGAAAACCCGAGAACACAAGTGTTGCCCGATCATTTACTGCCCCACCTGCAGTAAATGATCTTCAGTTAACGTAGGAAAGAAGCAACCTTATAAGTATTTTGTTGGAAAAATAGTGTCAAGATACTCTGATAACCAGAACGACTTTTTAGTCTCTTTTGTAAAGCTTAAACCAACTGGAACTTTTGTGTTGCCTGATATAAAAGACGAAGCTTTGGTTAATATTTCTGATATTGTGTTGAAGTTACCAAATCCTTTTTTTTTTCGATCAGACTACCCTATTGACCCAGCAAGGTCTTAACAGATTCACCGGACTACTAAACAAATCCTATAGTAAAGAAAGGCACTAGTAGAACAGCTTGTCTATTCAAATTCAAGATAAATTTGTTAAGTTATGTTTGATTAAGTCAATAAAATAATTATTTTATTTTATCGTTTAAGTATAAAACCAGTTATGACTGATTAGACCAAATAAAGAATGATTATACAATATGTTATTGTTTAAGTATATTTCATGGCACAGTTTATTGTTTGGGTATACTTGTTCCATTTTTATATAAAAAGCGTAAAAACATTTATTTCCCTTAGTACTAGATTAAATTTATGTACACATAATTTAGCACAAAGTGAAAAATAAGTATTTAATAGATAAATATCACAAAAATCAATAAAACTTGTTTAATTTGTAGAAATGTTTCTATGAATCAAACTGCCCCAGTATATGTATCAATGTACCCCACGCCTGGGGTCCATTGATACAAATTTCATTTTTTAGTAAATAGGCTCTAATATTTTTTATGATTAAACCTAACGGTTATTTAGACTTTAAAAAGTTAGCTAAATATATATTGTATAGATTATAAATATTAAATTGGATGTTACTGTCAATAGGTCGCTTTTTATTGGGTCTAAGTAAAAATCGTATCAAGGGTCCCCAACTCCCCCTAATAATCTGAAAGACTGATTGCCAAAAAAAGTAAAAAAAAGGTACCATAAACCTATATTATATTGCTTCTCCGCGTAATCATACCATAACATAATGTGCATGCTGGTAACAATCCACTCAAGTACATACTTCCACCTCTCGGAAGTATGTTCTTTATCGACAGATCCTTGACTGTTATGTTTTAATTCTATAATAATTCTCAGGTGAGCGAAGTAGTCCTGGAGCCATACAACGCGACGCTCTCCGTCCACCAGCTCGTAGAGAATACTGACATGTCATTCTGTATCGACAACGAAGCGTTGTACAACATCTGCTTCAAAACATTACGCCTCGGAAGCCCGAGCTACGGTGACCTCAACCATTTGATTTCGGTGAGTATTATCATCTTCTTACCCTTATCCCAGCTAAGTAGTGTCGGCACAATATGTTGTCCTCTTTCACTCTCCCCTGTCAAATGTCATCTTAGTATTCACATCTTTTATACGAATATCATTTTACACACATTCCACCCGCTTCGGTCTTTCACTACTTTCACTACTACACACTACTCCTATCGTATGTCTAGCTGTCTGTCGACAATCATATTCAAAAATTTCCTAATAACATAGCTTGAGTATCAAGTATGAATATAGGATGTTTACCATCGGCTGCGGTCATATTGACCATTCAAGATGCCGCAGCCAGTAAGGGAGTCGGGTACCAGGAGGTAATGGTAAAGGCAAGGGCGCACGTTGCCCTTTTTTTTATTAACGTGGCGAAATCCCTAACGGATACGCTACCCTCCCGGGGAGAGGGTAGGTTATGTCCGATTCGCACGGGCTAAAACCCCACGGTGTACCGTCCTCCGCATGGTAGGCGCAGCCAGGGTTCGAGCATGCTCACTGACCTGATAAACTGCCCTGCGGCAGCCTGGCGAATGAACGCCAGGCTTCGCCCTACTATAGAGAGGCTACTGGGTACACGACCAGCTGCTTCCCCTCGTCAGCCTCACCCGTGCAACGAGGAGATGGGGGGCCCCGCCCCATCCCCTCAGGTTTGGCGAACCCACGTTGCCCTGCCAGATATTGGCATAGGAGAGGTGAGGGTGAGGCCGGCGGCCACCGGGGCCCGGAAGATTGAGTTGCCGGGTCAGAATAAGCAGAAGGCCGCTGAACTGGCCCGGGAGCTACAGGTGGCGTTGGCCGGAATTGCTACGGTCGTCGTACTAACCAAAAAGGCGGACATCCGGATCGTCGGTCTCGACGATTCGGTGTCCCGGAACGAGGTTATGACGGTCGTGGCAACGAAGGCCGAGTGCAGGATAGAGGACCTCAGGGTAGGTGAAATTAAAAGGAATTGGGGGGGCTTGGTGCAGTGCACATGACACTTACAGGCCTGTGTATTCTGACCTTGTTTTAGTAAGGATATAACACAACATGTTTTAGGTAATAATTTACAATGTACACCCACACAAATAAAGTAATTTAATTTATGTATTTTTAAGATTTTTGTCCAGTGGTGAAGAAACAAACTTCGTAAAATGACTTAGATTTGGGTATCTATTTACAGCTAACCATGTCGGGAGTGACAACGTGCCTTCGTTTCCCTGGACAGCTGAACGCTGATTTGAGAAAGTTAGCTGTCAACATGGTACCATTCCCTAGACTTCATTTCTTTATGCCTGGTGAGTGAAATCTGTATATATAGTAGATGAGCTCGTCGGTTTCAATTCTGGTTAGAAAAGAAGTTTGAAATACTATTTTAATAATGAACGTATTTTTACCTACGGCTCTGTTCGCATGAATTTATCAAAAAAAAATTTGCTTACTGTAAATATGCTTATCAGGTCGCGTTACTGGATACTTGCTTCCTTACTTTACAACGCTTGCGCGGAACCTTTTTTAATTTTTTAAGTAAAACTTCTTTACGCGCGAATAGGAGGTAGCTGGATGACAATGCAACGGAAGTCCGTTACGGCAATATGGTGTGACGTTTCTGTACCATCCGGTTTTTAAATATTTTTGATTTTTTATTATTTTTGTCGTTTATTCCTTGTAACATCAGCTATCTACGATGACATTATATCTCACGTTTTTACTTGTATTATCATTGAGCTATCTGGCAATAAAATTCCCTTCGTATTCGGTCCATCCGTTTTGGAGATTACCCGGAACAAAGAGTCAGACCGACAAATATACAAAAAAAATTGATATTCCTTTAGTACAAACCTGTTATTTTGACACCACAAACAGACATTTCAATTTTTATTATTTGTATAGATTGAATTTCTAATATGTGTTTTTTTTCAACAAGGTTTCGCTCCCTTAACTGCGAAGAATTCCTTCAACTATAGAGCTCAGACAGTTCCGGAACTAATGGCTCAAGTAAGTTGTTATCTGATATATTTATCACAAACATTCCAACGACACTTTGTTTTTATTACAAGCGGACCCGGCGGACGTTGTCCTGTCCTTGTAATAAAAAAACCTTGACAAATGTACCTAACTCTTCCACATGAATCACTTTATCTACTGGCGAAAATCGCATGAAAATCTGTTCAGTGGGTTTATCACGAACAGGTATATAGACGTGGCAGAGGACTTCGGTTTATATTATTTAAAGTAGGATATTTCAGGCCTTCTTTACAAATTGGTGATATATTAACGAATGCTACATTGAATTTAAAAATGTAAATAATCTCGATACTTCTTTATTTCATTTTTTGTTAATGATTTCATGGTATATCTAGAGAAAAATGTATTTCTTCTTATTTTTCTTGATTTGGCTCCTCAGAAGCATTTGCCAGTGTCAATCTTTTGTTTCAATGGACGTTTTAGTATAATAATATTACAAGCATCGTGTGACCATTTCAATATTCTAACAAGACGGTGGATCCCTTCTTAGAACCTTCCAGGGAGTTTTTGTGGCATCTCAGAAGTTCATGCTCCGTGGTATTATTTTCCATTCACTAAACTTATGCACAATAAAATAACTATATTACGTAAACACCACCAAATTTACAAAATATAGTGTCAAATAGGTATTTTAATAAAGAAACTCTGAAAACAATGTGTTACAAAGTGCGTGCTTATTAAAATATATAAAAAAACCAAGAGCAACAACGTTTATTAAATACTTTTTCATTAACTTTTGGTGACTTCTTGTAATGTTTTTCTATCATATTATTTTTTTATGTAAACAGTAAACGTTGAAAGATGTCGCTGTAAGATTTCATAAAGTTAATATATCATTGCACAATTAAGTATGTGTTTTTCTCCACTTTAACCTTAAAAAATATAATCAATTAACAAAACAAATTGTAGAATTCTTATTGTCTTTAACATCTAATAGATCATCATTCCCAGTCCGTTAGTGGTATCCGCCGCAAACTGTGAACCCGTACCTAACGCTGCGCATTATAAAAGACGTCCGCGACACATTTTTACCGACCCTCCTGATTCAATCACGTCAGCGAACGATCAGTACCAGCCTGTCCCTCGAAACAGAGCGTGTTCACGCCCACGCCCGCGTAACCTCAGATCACGCAACCGTGGTCTGGGGACTAATTTCGCTCCCGCACACCCGATTAGGCCTCCCACGGCAGCGGCTCAAGCCTACGTTCGATCCCTCGGTAAGGAGGGCTCCCTTCCCCTTGAGTGCGTTGCTTGCGCGATACGGTGACACACAAATATACATCACTGCTACAACACTACACGATCACCCTCACACATGTGCACGCCTACACGCTTACACATGAAAGTGGAAGGGTTTACTTTCTTCACAGTTTTCTTCCCATCAGCTATCACATTATTTAAATTCTACAAATCTAATTCTGATTCTACATTCTAAAAGTATACGTGCACGATATATATGCTTGTTATTGGAATGTAATATAGGTGGAATAAGCGTGTAAAAAACAAGAAAACGTGTAACCTAACATTCCAGTAATAAAACAACAAACATTTATATACTTCTTCTTAGTTGCGATAGTAATCAATAGATGTCGCTAAAACTAATGTCTAATATACAGATGTTCAACGCTGGAAACATGATGACAGCAGCCGACCCTCGCCACGGAAGGTATCTAACGGTCGCCACCATATTCAGAGGTCGCATGTCGATGAGGGAAGTGGACGATCAGATATTAGCCATACAGAATAAGAATTCCAGGTAAGATACGTTTGAACTTGTAATGAATTTAACTTCGTTCACTATTAATCGAAGTTTTAAAAGCATAATTTATACCCCTTGGCTAATTACAAATTTGCATCACACAAGCCTAAGATTTTATCTCCAAAAACATTTATTGGTTTTAGAATATTGACCACAATCTCACAAGATATCAAATGACATTTTTGTATGTGGTAGAGCCACGCTAAAGCTATTACTAGTTTCAGCATAAGTGAGTCGGCTCGTTCGGGGTACTACTACCCGACCCACAGAAACACGCACGTGAAGTAGCAGTGCTTGCATTGTTGCGTTTCGATCGGTCAGTGAAAGCGCCGGAGTACCATCTCCCCTCCCTCTCTATCATATTCCACATCCTCTCCCTCCAAATACAGGCTAGCAACGCACTTACAACTCCCCTGGCGGTGCTAGTGTTTAGGAACGGCGGTGATCGCTTAACATCAGGTGACTCGCCTGTTCGTTTTCGTCATATAAAATAAAAGAAATGGAAGCTAGCCAGGAGCGTTTAGAAAAACTTTTCCACCATAGTAGTGAAAACTCTGGTATAATACCCTGGATATTACATAGTAAGATATAATTCTGTCGAAATTTACAGTTACTTCGTGGAATGGATCCCAAATAACTTGAAAGTGGCTGTCTGTGATATACCACCCCGAGGTCTTAAGATGTCCGCCACCTTCATTGGTAATTCTACAGCGATTCAAGAGATATTCAAGCGTATCTCCGAACAATTCACAGCTATGTTCCGCAGACGTGTAAGTACCTAACACCAGTATTAAGGGGCGAGGATTTACTAAATAAAAAAAAAATTTAGGGGAATTTTCGGGAGATTTATGTGCAAATAATGTCAATAGACAAATACAGGGAGAGGAGGACGAAAAAATTCTTTATTCAATTTAGGCCCTGAGAAGGCGCTTATGAAAGTCAAAGCTACCACCGGCTCGGAAAACATCCCAGTCATCGAGAAGAACCGGCAACAAACTCGATCTGGTTAATCTTTACATGTTACATATTTTTACAAAGTATAATTTAGTTACAAAGTTTTTAGTTTTTTTTTTATCGAAGCACGACATAGTGACTGCACTATGCCTGATGTTGAGCATAGTACAATCCAAAAACATCGGCAACCACCGAGAGACAGATTATCCATCGCCGGTCGCCGCTGTCATGCCGGCCATAATGACGAAAGTCACCCGGTACTGGATATGCACAGGCTGATCCCGAAACGCGACACGCAGAAGCGAGTCACTATGACGGTCTTTTTCGCCATAAGCATGGTGGTTCCGACCCAGTCGGGCTGTAAAACCCTACCACCCCGCTATCGCCATTGCCTCGTTCGTTGATCAGCAGGGTGCACCACGTGCAGGTGAGGTTGGCTTGGGTGTCTCAAGTCTTAAGATGTTACTCGACACCCCTAATGAAAGAAATTAAAATTGTTGTATGTTTGTGGATTGTATCTTTTAAAACTCTTAGAACTTTAATTCAAAGACTGGCTAATGAAAGAGGTTACATTTTTTATACATTTGTGTATCCTTTAAAACTGCTACTCACTGCTCAAAGCCTGTGTGATAAAAAAATCAAAATTTCTAAGTTTTTGGACTAGCTTTTTACATAAAATTCTTCTGTGTATGTCACTGAACTGCTCCTAAAAGGCTAAACCGATCTTGATATAATTTTGTGTACACGTTTCAATGGATTCAAGAATGGTTTAGTTTTATAATTGGATCCGGTAGGCGCTGCGGTTGGCTTTTAGGATTTATTAAATTATCATAGCAGGACAACGTCCGCAGGAGTCGGTAGTATCTGTTTAAAATGTTAAAACTATAATCCAAAGCCTATGTAACGAAAGAGATTCAGTTTTTTGTTTGTGGATTGTATTTTTCAAAACTGCTAGAGATTATAACCCAAAGATTGCAAAATGACGCCTCTCTCTGTGCATCCACCACAAACGAATGTACTTCTCGATGAGTGGGTTGTATTTCCGAACCGGTGGTAGTTTTGACATACATAAGTGCCTTCTTAGGCCTCAATTGAATAATGATTTTTTGATTTGACTGCACATAAAGGAAAATATTCAAATTTTCCAGGCTTTCCTCCATTGGTACACTGGTGAAGGTATGGACGAAATGGAGTTTACGGAAGCTGCTAGCAATATGGCTGATCTGATCTCTGAATACCAGCAGTATCAGGTAAAATACCATATACTAATTAGAAAAATATTGAGTATATAATTTATACTAATATTATAAAAACCAAAAAATTAGTTTTTGTTTGTAGTGTATAAACTAACAAAATATCTAATCGTTTCAAAGTTCTTTTACCTCGAAAAAAATGCGACTTTTAAAAATACGCGACATGGTTCTAGGTGCTATCTTTATCTCCCGAGATAAAATCTTTTGCTTTCGGACACGATTTCTTCGAATTCTTTCTCCTACTGCTTTGACCACCTCTTTCGTACGAACACTACGTGGACGGCCTGATCTTTTTCTATCACAAGCAGGTCTCATTTTACCTATTAATAGACCGGTACACAAATATTTTACTAATTAATGGAACGTTTTAAATATTGCATTTGGCTCCATATCTACTTTGTGTACCCATACCCACTCAATTTTAATATCGCAAAATATTGTACCTACAATGTATTGGCGCCAAAATGAGAAAACCCAATGAATAATTGTATAAAAAGGACAGATTCCAAATTCAAATGTAATATTTTATTTATTTTTAAATCTAACAGTCTTTATGGCCAGACTAAATATTCATTGTTGTGTTATTTGACTCTATATTTTGTAAAATTGGTGGTGTTCCACGTAATATAATTTGGTTATTTATTGTGCACAAGTGAATTAGATGGGAAATAATAATAATAAAATAGATTTTGACTTGCCATAGAAACTCCCAGGAAAGTTCTAACAAGAGAGACACCATTTTGTAAGTTCATTGAAAAAATCGATAATAGCAGCCAAGTTATGTTCATAAAACCTATACTGTGTACAAAGATAATTCTTTCCTTTTGTGCAATCGTGTAAAACTGACAATTTTACACGTAATTACTGGTGCTAGCAATATATTTGTAGTATTATTTCTATGGACAGGATGCCAACGTAGAAGACGACGACGCAGTGTTTGACGAGGAAGAAGAAATCGCTCAGGAGGAAGCACTAACGGCTTGACCTTAATGAGTTATAATTAATTTAAGTTACAACAAATATCACGTTATATGTCCTAATTCATTTGCGAAGACAATATAATCACTATCCTTCAATTTCACTATGGTCTCTGTTACACCTTATAATGGTGTGGTTATAATTTGTTAGATTTCTTCCTCTTGTTTGTCTTTGTATTGCCTCCGATGTCCAGAATAGGACTGACATTAGACGCTAGGTTGCGAGTTTATATATCTTACAAAAAGAGGGGTGGAAATCTCTAGAAGCTTGACGTCACTATTCAAAATATTCAAGTCATGCTATTTTCAGAACCCAATTGTTTACACTAGTCTGAGCAATAAGGTATCAATGCTTGTCCATGTTCCCACGTAGCGATGACTCATCTATTGTTATTATAACGACTTTTTGTACAAGATTTAAAAATATAGATGCAATGTTGCTGTCAGTTATATATAAAGGATAATTGATTAACTAACCATTTCAAATCTTTATATTTTAGTCAGTAAGCGTTTCCACCAGAGTTTTATATCTTGGTAAATATAATGTGATATTTGTTTATTTAAGGACAATAGGACCTCGGTAAATGGAACTTCAAGGGAGACATTAATAGGGTTGCCACTTTTTCTTTCTGCAGTAAAAGAATATTAGTTATTATAGATACAAAAAAAAATGTGCGTAGTATCAAAATAAAGCACAATTTATTTTTCTTTATTTTATTATATTTAAGAACATAATTTTATTGTTTCTTTCAGTTTAGTATCTCTACTTAAGTAAATAAGTGATTCATTTTTTATTAAATTCAGGGACCCAATATATCAAATCTCTTCAAGAAATCAATTCATGAAAAATAAAGTATTTTCGTGTACTTTATTGTTCTAATAAAGTATAGAGTACAATCACCTGAAATAACGTGTAATACTGTATTATAAATTACGAGTGGCAACCCTACTCATAAAGGTTTATTTGCTTAAAAAAGCCGAGGTAGGTAATTTTGCGGCTTGCAGAAGGGTTTGACATAATTGTTTATTTTATTTCATAGATGTACTGTTTAAAACAAAAATTGAAGAAAATTATCTTCTATGAAAAAATATACATGTTGTGGACAATATTTTTAAAATCGGTAAGGTATTATTTTTTTTAATTATCATGCTAAAAAAAAAAAGTACAAAGTAACAGATATCTTTCAGATGAAGAGATATTTTTTTCTTCGAGTTACTCGACCAATTTTTACTTGTAACACTGTAGACATTGTGGCTTGTAGGGATGGAAACAGAGTCTTCTATCGATTTACCGAGATCCCGTAATTAAAAATAAGTATACGATGCAATTTACAATATTATCGTGGATACATTTAGTATTGTGTGAAGATTTATACTATTTATTTTTATAATGGGTTACATTGTTGTCTTGAAAATAAAAAAATATATAATACATTTTGTTTTTTAAATCTATCCACTTTTTTCTCATATAGCCTTAAACAGTACATAGCTATCAGCCTTGTCCAATTTTCAGCGACTCCGATCATTGATCCAAAACGACGTTGACATAGACAATTTAAAGAATAGTATAAATGCAGGGTGGATGAAATGAGGGCCCGGGAGGTAGATCCAAGAAGTGGCCCTCTTCGCCAAAGAAGAGCAGCGGGAGGGGCGAGGCGTAATGCCCGTCTCTCCCAACACCGTCGTCAAACCAGAGGGGATGGGGGAAGCCCCCATCTCCTCGTTGCACGGGTGAGGCTGACGAGGGGAGGGTGCTGGTCGTGTACCCAGTAGCCTCTCTATAGTAGGGCGAAGCCTGGCGTTCATTCGCCAGGCTGCTGCAAGGGCAATTTATCAGGTCAGTGAGCATGCTCGAACCCTGGCTGCCCCTACCATGCGGCGGACGGTACACCGTGGGGTTTTATTCCGTGCTAATCGGACATAACCTGCCCTCTCCCCCGGGAAGGTAGCATATCCGTTAGGTATTTCCCCACGTTAATAAAAAAAAGCGTGGATGAAATGGTGAAATGTAATGCAGTAGCTCATGACCCATACATTCTTGAAAGACCCTTGAAACTCAAGAGAAAGGTGTAAAAACTATTATAATACAGACATGCTGTATGGATTAGAGTGCTGGGCTACAAAAGAAATGGATGAGAGAAGATTACATGTGGTTATTTTGAAAAAGCCGCGAATCATCCCAATCCGTTAGTGGTATCCGCCGCAAACTATGAACCCGTACCTTACGCTGCGCGTTATAAAAGACGTCCGCGATGCATTTTTACCGACCCTCCTGATTTAATCACGTCAGCGAACGATCAGTACCAGCCTGTCCCTCGAAACAGAGCGTGCTCACGCCCACGCCCACGTAACCACAAGTCACGCCGCCGTGGTCTGGGGGTTAATTTTGCTCCCGCACACCCGATTAGGCCTCCCACGGCAGCGGTTCAAGCCTAGGTTCGATCCCTCGGTAGGGAGCCCTTGCGTACGTTGCTTGCGCGATACGGTGACACACAAATATACATCACTGCTACAACACTACACGATCACCCCCACACACGTGCACGCCTACACGCTTACACATGAAAGTGGAAGTGTTTACTTTTTTCCCTTATCGAACTGAAAAACTCTCAATTTTCCGATAATAAATATATGGAGGAGTTGTTGAGGCGTGTATGCTTGGTACACATATACGTTTCAACAACTCATACATATATGAATAGTTAGCTAGGTTAGCTAAGATAGGTCGCGATTTTGCATGCAACAGGCAACAGTCAAGCCGAGGTGTGCCGTGCACCCTTGAGCTGGTTGCCAAAATAAAATCGGCTGAGTGCTTTAAGCGCTCGCCTTAGTAGTCCGGTGAAGCTGTTAAGACCTTGCTGGGTGAATAGCGTAGACATTTCGAAAAAAAAAAAGATTACATGTGGCAGAGATGCGAATGTCAAGATGGATGCGTGGTGTGACTAGAATGGATAAGATTAAGAATGAGTATATCAGAGGAAGTTTAAAAATAGCACCAGTGACAGAGAAGTTGAGGAGTAATAGGTTAGCATGGTATGAGCATGTCATGAGGAGAGATGAATAACTAGAGAAGTTTTGGACTGATATAGCTTCTTTGTTTCATTAAAATCGGTCCACTCTATCAAAAGTTATTGTAATTTGAATGACGGTTCGAGTTAAATACGAGAAAAAAGTATGGAAATAAATACAAATCAATCTCTTACAAAAATTGGATACTATAAAATGTATAAATAATATTTGAGATACAATAAATGAAATACTGTTTGTTGCATTAAGTTCCACGCGCATTAAAATCGTTCCACTCTATCAAAAGTTATTGTAATTTGAATGACGGTGCGAGTTAAATACGAGAAAAAAGTATGGAAATAAATACAAATCAATCTCTTACAAAAAATGGATACTATAAAATGTATAAATAATATTTAAGATACAATAAATGAAATACTGTTTGTTGCATTAAGTTCCACGCGCATTAAAATCGTTCCACTCTATCAAAAGTTATTGTAATTTGAATGACGGTGCGAGTTAAATACGAGAAAAAAGTATGGAAATAAATACAAATCAATCTCTTACAAAAAATGGATACTATAAAATGTATAAATAATATTTAAGATACAATAAACGAAATACTGTTTGTTGCATTAAGTTCCACGCGGACGAAGTAACGGGACAGTTAGTTTTTAAATAAAACCATAATTCATTCAAAATAAAGATCTTTTATTATTTTAAACTATTCAATAATTTATAATCCAGGTTTTAAATAACTCTCGAGTTGTTTTATTTGACTATCTTTCATAAAACTACAATTCAATAGAACAGAGTAACTTTCTAAAATATTCCATACTAATATTTAGTACATTAATACCCCTGAGTCTCACATCTTTATATATTATATAATTCTTCTGTCGGTGTGTATGTGACTGAGCTCTTCCCAAACGTCTGGACAGATTTCGTTATTTTTTTGTATGTGTTCAGGTGGATTTCAGAATAATTTAGATTCAGTTAGACTCGGTAGGTGGTGCTGCGGTTGACTTTTAGAATTTTTTTATTATCACGACAACGTGCTCGGTCCTGTGAGTTTTCTATAAAATTCCTTGTAAAATTCCTATTTAAAATAACGCAAGTTAAAAACATTGAATTGAAAACAGTAATTCTCTAGAAGTTTCAACTTAATTAGTACATTAATACTGCTGATTCCCAAATTTTTCACAAGTTTCTCACAACATCTATAGGCGGGAGTAAACCTGATTGTTGTCGTGGCGACGCAAAACACGAACATTGCACTATTAACGAAATGCTCAAAGACATTCGCAACCCTATCTTGTAGGCCACTTGTTCTACTAGTGTTAAGCAGCACGCGCCAACGACCTAGCGCCCTTTGATAAATGCCGCTAAACACTCCTAGCTAGCGCCTAGTTGATTTTTTGTATTTAATAAAAATAGATAATAAAGTAAATAATAAGTCATTATTTCATGGAACTAATTTGTTATTTCTTTAGCTTTATCATTTCATTATGCCATAGCTGATTCCTGTCGTAATCTGTTCTTTTATGAATATAACGTATACAAAACAATTTTAATGTTTCACATTTGCCAGGCGTCCCATGACGACTCAATTTTTTTTACATTTTATAAACTGCACGAATGATGCAGTAGTTTAAGCTGTTATCAGCTCCGAGTATTGTGTATTTAAATCCATTAATAATTCCCATAATTTCTATAGAACTCCTTGATATTATCATCGATTGTACGGATCAACTCACGGCTGATGTCTTCTCGAGTATTATGAAATTAAATTAATTAATGAAACCTAAAATTTCTAGAAAGTTCCTTTGTATTTTCACCGACTGTACAGATAATGAAGCAGTTTCAGCTGTCGCCTCGTTATCAACTCCGAGTATTGCGGGCTCCGATCTAGTAGCAACAGCCACAATTTCTAGAAAGTTCTTTTACATTTTCAACGACTATACAGGATGATGCAGTAGCTTAAGTTATTGCTTTGTCGCTGCCATGAACTCTAAGTACTATGTGTACGAATCCGTTAAAACCAGTCACAATTGCTAGAAAGTTTCTTCATATTTCTATTAACTGCACCTATTATGAAGTACTTTAAGCGATTGCCGTTGCTCCAAGTACTGTGTGTTCAAATCCCACACAGAAAACTTATTACTGTTATTCACAAATGGTTGTTTCAAATCGGTTGCCAAAAGTTACACGAAACACAGATTTTGATATTAGTCCGGTGAAGCTGTTAAGACCTTGCTAGGACAATAACGTAGACAGTTCGAGAAAAAAAAAAAAAAACAAATTTTGATATAGGAAAAACCCTTATATAAATTTACTTTTTTTTCACTAATAGTTTTGTTCTGCAGACTCTTGGTCGGCACCTTTATTTGCTTTCGCTTTATTTTTATTTTTTTTATTGTCTGCGTGAAAAATCGTATCTGTGAGCAACTATTGGGTGTTTTTTATTTATTTTGAATTAACTATTTACTATTTTAGAGTGGATTTTTTAGTGATGTTATTGCCTTTATGGCGGTTTTATTATGATCATTTATAGCAATTTTTAGATTATAACCCACAATATCCCGCACGGCTCGATGGACGAACCGACAAACCGCGTCGTCAGTCACATCGGTATAGTAGACACAGGTGTCGGTGTGCCTAGATATTGCCACTATAGCATGTGAAACGCTATCGTGGATTTGCATCCTTCTATCCTTTGTATAGACATTTACTCGAGTGTAAATCGAATGTCAATTTACCCTGTGCGTGTAAAATTCGATAGTCTTTCATAAAACCATTACTCAATATAACAGATGCGCTTTCCTAGTTCTCTGCAAGTTCCCTCCCACAAACAGGTTCTAGCTAATTCACGGGTAAAAGTCGCACATTTAAGATCTCTTTAGTTATCTTATTAAAT
>JACEII010000043.1:4602929-4620479 GCA_014332785.1 Antheraea mylitta
GCTTCAATAAAAAAAAAAAGAAAAAAAAAAAGTGTAAGTCTAATGATGTAGTCTGGTGAAGCTGTGAAGGCCAGTAAAGCCAATAGCGTAGTCAGTTCGAAAAAAGTTCTTCTTCAATTTATGGCGCAGTGTGTAGGCAATACACAATTCCGCCAATGTCATGTAGATACGGAGTGTGCTTTGTCTGTGGCAGATAGTGTCATAAACGAAGGGAACCAAGTTAAAAAGTGTAATTAAAAAACGAAGATAATTAATTTAGTATTGAGACGGAGTTATTGTGTTTCCCATAGATACACATAAAGGCAAGCTTAGATATGTTTCGATTAAGAAATAGACAATCTGATTAAAGATTAATTTTGTTAATTTTAATAAATAATGACAATACATTTAAAATTAAAGGGTTCATTTCAATCATTTTTAGAAATGTCTGTCTGTCCATCTTTCTGTCTCAATTTGTATGAACACGCATCACTGCTAAAGCACAGGGTCCATGATAAAACCTCACCAAGAAAATTATAAAGCAAATCCTCGAGAATAACTTAGTCTAATGTTTCATTAAAATTAGTCCACTCTATCAAAAGTTATTGTAATTTGAATGACGGCTCGAGATAAATACTAATATTATAAAGCTGGAGCGTTTGTTTATTTCGTTGATTGAACGTGCTAATCTCAGGAAATAATGGTCAGATTTAAAAAATCTGTACTTGTTTATAGCTCATTTGTCTAAGAAGATTATAGGCTATGTATCTTCATTCTAAGGCCAATAGGTGCGGGGCATCTATGAAGAATGTTTCAAAATTGGGGATTTTTCCTTTTGATAGCTTCAGCTACGTGTTAGTGTTAGCCCAAATAACTAGTCGTGGGTAGAAGCCTATGAATGAAATATAAAAGTCACTACCTGATAGACTAAGATCACGCTAAAAACTTCACTGTATCAGTCACATATATTAATAGTTAGTACCTGGACCGAGCCTGGCTCCTGGCTCGGTTCTTTAAAAAACATTTTAAAACTAAAATAAGCTGTTAGGTTTGTCTCATAAAGTTAGCTTTTTTAATTAAAAAAAAAAAATCTAAAACTTCTCATTTGGTGTCATTCGTATTCGATGGGTGATGGGATGGGTGTTCCAAGCAGCCGATTTCCATCTGAGCTATTTTTGTTTTGACAGCGGCGTCGTAATTTACCTTTATGTTCTAGCTATATTTTTTTCATTTCCTGAAAACTCAGGTAAAAAAGTTTTCTATGAATGAAATCTAGCTAGATCGATTTATCGTCCCCGAAACCATTTACATACTAAGTTTCACGGAAATAGATGACGCCATTTTCGAGATCCTGAATATATATCTATACTAATATTATAAAGAGGTAAAGTTTGTGAGTTTGTGACGTTGTGATGTTGTGGCGTTGTAGGGAGTAATCTCAAGAACTACTGGTCTGATTTGAATAATTATTTCAATGTTATATAGCTCATTCATCGAGAATGGTTATAGGCTATATATCATCACGCTAATACCAATAGGAGCTGAGCACACATGAAAAATGTTTCAAAATCGGGATGTTTTTTCCTTTTGAGAGCTGCTGAGTGTTAGTGTATCTATTTCACGCGAACGAAATCGCGGTCAGAGGCTAGTATGAAAATATACAAGAATTGTTTGCTTAAAGTTATTGGATGTATTATAGTTATATATATTATTTTTGATGATATTAATAATTTTCAGAACATTTGTGATGATCTAGATGCGCCGGCCGCGTTACTGGTGAGTTATTTTCTGTTATTTTTTTAATGATGTGGTACCCTTAAAATTTGCATAACTGCGTGGAATGCGTGACGAGAGCGTTACGTAAACGTGTGATCGATCGAGGCGAACGGAAGTTGAGAGGGAGATATAAGTTAGTGAAAATAGAAAGAGAGAGAGTTGCGTTTTCGTAATATCGATGAAAAGCCATAACAAATTTGTAGAAAATTAATGTATGTATATATTGCACACAGGGCTTTTTTATGGGCGCACGCAGAGACCACGCAGTACCCTTAAAGGGACTTTCGAAAATATTGATAAATTGCCATAAGAACTAGAAATAATGAAAGAGTTAAAAGAAATCCATCTTGGTATCCTAATGTAAAATGGCAGTATTAGATTACATTATAGTTAGTCATTTTTCAAGATTGATCATTGTCAATTGTCAATATCGTCGCTGTCAAGCATATTGACTAGTGGCAATATCAATCTGATAACCCCGGCATGTCACTAACATTTTTTTGGGAATCCACATACCTGTATTAATTTAAATTAGTAACAGTATCTTCTAACGGTGACGGAAAACATCGTAAAGAAACTGGGGGCCTACCCAAGTTATTTATCGACAATCACTAACGCAAATGTCATCTCTATACATTTTTCCGTTTTCTATTTGCGTTAGTGATTGTCGATAAGCAACTTGGGTAGGCCCCCTGAACGTGAGAAATGTTCTTGTAGTACTACTGTATGTGGAAACATACAGAAATTTGAAATCGTCAATATGTCGTGTGCTGTCGCGGATGATTACGTCCACACCTTCCTCCAGGAAGAGGCCTATGATCCTGCAGTGAGTTCCTTACAGGCTGATGATGATTGTTTCAGCATTGCTTTTTAATTAATTCCAGGTCTGCAGAATTTGTCTAGCGACAGGTGACAGTTTGTACCATATAAAGGACTACAAATTGGATGAGATTTTTGAAAATGTTACCGGATTGAATGTGAGAATCTTTGTAATATTTTTTTAATTTAAACGGAGACACAAGCGCCGAACACCGGTGGGTAGTTCGTCGTCACAATGACGAAGGGAAAAGTGAAGGGTAGTCTTGCACTGACCTGGTGTTCCCGAGTATATTCCAATATCCACGACCGCGTACAGCTGCTCAGAGTCACTCCATATAGTCCAATGTAGTCTGGTATATGGAACCGACGTCTGCACTGTGCGGAGGCGAGGCAGCGAGAATTATAGGTTTTCAACTATAACGGCGCGATAATATTTCCTAAATTCCTCAATAGAATAAGGAGCACGGGATGCAAAACGAAAAGCGAAAATATGTAGGTCTCGTCAGCGCTATAGACGTTGCGAGAAGAATGTAGCGGCGTGGCGACCGTCAATGCACGACAGCAAAAGGGTGGGATGTTTGGAGTTGTTCCGGCTTATAAATAGATGGCGTTACCATCACCTTTGGCCATTAATTTTCCAGATTATTTCTGCCGAATGTCGAATATGTAATAGTATTACAAGTGACTTGCGATACTTTGAATATTAATTTAAGATGGACCCTTTGTTAGAACTTTCCAGAGAGTTTTTGTGGCGTCTCATCATGACATATCTGAGCGCTATATCACGTGATAAAATCATGTGTTTATCACGTGATATATAGCGCTCAGATATGTCATCTCCATACATTTTTTTGTTTTCTATTTGCTTTAGTGATTGTCGATAAGCAACTTGGGTAGGCCCCCAGAATCCATACTTCGTGGTATTATTTCCCATCCACTTCCCTTGTGCACCATAACCGAATTATATTGCGTAAAAATTCACTAATATCTATACTAATACTATAAAGCTGAAGGGTTTGTATGGTTGGTTGAACGCGCTAATCTCAAAGAACTACAGGAACACTGAAAGAAGGCTGAAGCCACGTTGAACGTTGAAGCTACTATTGGTTTCAAAATGAATGGTTTGGCTAGCCTTGAGTAGTACCACCCTCTCACAGAAAACCGACGTGACGTAACAATGCTTGCATTGTTGCGTTTCTTTCGGTCAGTGAGAGCGCCGGAGACCTACGTCCCCTCTCCTCTCCCCCTCTCTAATTCCTCCAGTCCCCATAAACACAGGCTGGAAACGCATTTGCGACTCCTCTGGTGTTGCTAGTGTCTATGGTCTGTGGTGATCACTTGACATCAGTTATCCGCCTGTTTCTTTGCCTCCTAAAATTAAAAAAAAAAAAAGATTTTTTTATAACAGACCAGAGGTTCCAGAGATTAGCGCGTTCAAACAAACAAACTCTCCAAATTTACATTACTATAATGATATTTTAACTTTGTTTTGTTTTCAACTCTTGACTGTGACACGAGCACGCCCGAAGTTACTGTTTATTCAGAGAGGATAAAAAGATTTTTTCTTTTATAACATAAGAGGTAAATGGACAGGTGGGTCACCTGATGTTAAGTGACAACCACCGTCCATAGACACTAGCAACACCAGGGGAGTTGCAAGTGCGTTGCCGGCCTGTGTTTGGAGCAGGGGGAGAGGGATGCAGGAAAGTGGGGACGAGTGTAGGTTGGAGAGAGGGAGGGGAGGTCTGCTTCCAACGCTCTCACTGACTGAACGAAACGCAACAACGCGAGTACTGTTACTTCACGTCGGTTTTCTACGAGAGGGTTGTACCACCGCGGATAAGCCGACCCATTTATGCCGAAACCAGAAATAACTTCAGCATGGCTCTACAACCTTGAAAAAAAGTTTGACGAGGACTGTACACTTTGGAGTTATTATTATGGGTATATGGCAGTCTCATTTAAACCAGACACCAGATTCTGGACAAACTCCAAAACCTATAAATTATATATATGTAACAGTTGGATGAGGACGACCAAATGCCGCATAAGTTATGTTGGGAATGTAAACACAGATTGGTCACGTGTTCTCGGTTCAAGCTTAAAGCAATGAGGAGTCGCAACCTGTTAATGGATATACTGAATTCAACCGGATATGTAAGTATTAATATATAACATATGAATCTCTACTAATATTATAAAGAGGTAAAGTTTGTGAGTTTATGACGTTGTAGGGGGTAATCGCAGGAACTACTGGTCCGATTTGAATAATTATTTCAGTGTTATATAGCTCATTCATCGAGAATGGTTATAGGCTATATATCATCACGCTAAGATCAATAGGAGCGGAGCACAGATGAAAAATGTTTTAAAATCGGGATATTTTTTTTTCGCGTGGTAGTGTTAGCCCAAAATATATATTCCACGCGAACGAAGTCGCGGGCAGAGGCTAGTAAGCTATATATACATAGTATAAAATAAAGTTGCTTTCTCTGTCCCTATATCCCTATGAATGCTTAAATCTTTAAAACTACTCAACGGATTTTGATGCGGTTTTTTTAAATAGATAGAGTGATTGAAGAGGAAGGTTTATACAGAACATCCATATAAGAACATCCATTAAATAGTGGAGAAATACTGTTATTTTTGAGGTTTCTAATGTTATGTCGTAAATTATTCTATGTTAAGGAATGTGCACAGGCGAAACTGATCTGTTGTAAAATAAATAAAATAAAACATTGTTGAAGGTTCCTTGTAATCTATACTTAGTGTTATAAAGAGGTAAAGTTCATGAGTTTGTCAGTTTGTAAGTTTGTGACGTTGTAGGGGTAATCTCAGGAACTACTGACCCGATTTGGAAAATTCTTTCAATGTTATATAGCTCATTTATCGAGGATGATTATAGACCATATATGATCACGCTTAGACTAATAGGAGCTGAGCACCAACGAATAATGTTTACAAATTTTTTTTTTCTCTTATGAGCTTCCACTGTATGTTACCGTTAGCTCAAAATAACTACTCCATGCGAACGAAGTCGCGGGTAGAGGCTAGTAAGTAATAGAATACATTTCAATCAATTTTAGAAATGTCTATCAGTCTGTCTGTATGTATGAACACGCATCATTCTTAAAGTACTGGGTTAACAGTAAAACCACGGAATGGAAATCGTAAAGTATATTTCGAGAATAACTTAGTGTTTGTTTCATTAAAATCAGTCCACTCTATCAAAAGTTATTGTAATTTTAATGAAGACGCGTCGTACGTACGAGAGATAAGTAAATGGACGTAATCCATTCTAATGTTCTTTTACATCATGCTTCACGTGGACGAAGTCGCGGGCACAGCTAGTACAAAATTAAAGCAAGTCGAACGCGTCCTCGACTTGCCAAATCAAAACCCGAGTACTATACTTTAACATAGACACATACATTCTGTAGGTGGTAGAGCCACACTGAACCTACTACTGGTTTCAGTATGAATGAGTCGACTCGCTATCTGTACTACCACCTGACCCACAGAAACACTCACGTAAAATTACACTACACGCATTGTTGCGTTTCGTTCGGTCAATGAGAGCGCAGGAGGCCTACATCCCCTTTCCCCCTCCTCCTCTTTCCTCTCCCATTTCCCCAAACAGGCTGACAACGAACTCGCAACTCCCCTGGTGTTGCTAATGTATATGGACGGCGAACACTTAACATCAGGTGACCCGCCTGTTCGTTTGCCTCCCTATGATATAAAAAAAATTTTTCACAGATCTCACTACGGGATATAAAGTCAATAAACCGTTCTCACAATCGACTAAAAACGAATCTAATACAGAAAATCAACGAGCCAAATATATATGATGTACATTTAAGCGATAACGAAGTATCAATAAAACCAGAACTACCGTACAATGTTGATGAATTTAAAGACGTCGGTGCGGAAGAAATGCCAGAAATTAACATGCCAGAAATGAACATGCCAGAAATGGCCGTGCCAGAAATACCTATGCCAGAAGAGGAATTGCCAGAAACAGAAGTACAAGTGAAAAATGAAGGCACAAACGAGATATACTTCGACGAGTATGTGGATAATTTTAACGAATCTGAAGACGATAAGAAACTGAGTGAGATCTACGTCGAACCGAGAAGGAAAAAGAAGAAATTGACGATACAGAAGAAGGTAAGAATGGTCAAGAAGAGAGAAGAAGATGAAAGTCCGATGAGTACAATGGACAAGTGAGTATTGTGAGTGTTTTATAATAGTTCAATACGATTACTCGTGTTTAGTTGTAATTTTTGTAGCATTTGGAATCAAATTTCAGAGTCTCAAATAGATGACGCTTTAGTTTGTTGATAGAAAACTGTAAAATAGACTGTTGCTAATATCTCGTAGATGGCGCCATGTTTTAATTTCGATATTTTTAAATAACTATACTATAACGTGTGGCCTGGTTAGTTAGTATTATTTACAAGGTGAAAGGTTAAACGCTCGCAGTATTCATGGTCACATTTAACTTATAAGATAATAATATCAAAACAAATACTAATAAACAACCAAGATAGCCTTAGTTAAAGTTTGTTCTAAGACTTTCAAAAGTATAAACACAATCGTAATAAACCTAAGTGCAATGTGACAAAAGGTACAATTGGCGACCCGGAGTTAATAACTTTCGATAATAAAACGGACAATAAACGCTTTTGTTTTGTTCCTGACGTTCCCACGTTCACTTTCAAGTAAAAGTGACATCACCCCACGGTCAATGACACTACAATTTAACATAGACGCGTAGACGATTGTGTATAATTTTTATATTTTTCTAGATAATTAGGTGACATAATAAACACCTGTTTTTTTAATTGATCTAGAACGAGAATCAAGTGCGGAGTATCCTACATAAGTATTGCTACTGTATAAACATTCAGCCTGTATATATGACATCGAGACAATATAAAGATAAATAATTTTAAACTCCTATATTTTAACCTTACCTTGTATTAAACCCTTGACTGCATTATGTGCAAGCTCGAATTACGACTATAACGAGGAATAGCTTTCTGCCTGCGACTTCGTCTGCGTGGAATAGTTACATATGGCTAACGCAAACACGCAGCGAAAACTCTCAGAATAAAAAAAAAACGATTTTAAACATTCTTCATTGGCGCTCAGTTCCTATTGGTTGTAGCGTGATGATATATAACCTATAGCTTTCTTTGATAAATGAGCTATATAACACTGAGAGAATTTTTAAAATCGATTCCTGAGGATCAGCGCGTTTGACCTACTAAGCAACCAAACCCTCCAGCTTTATAATATCAGTATAGATTACTACTCTGCTCTCGTACTTAACTCCAGTCTTCAAATTACAATAACTTTTAATAGAGTGAACCGATTTTAATGAAACAAGAAATTAGTTACTCCAGAGGATATGCTTTATGGTTTTATTGATAACTCAGTACTTTAGCAGTGATAGTGTTCCTACAAACAGACAGACAGACATTTCTAAAAATGATTGAAATGTATTCTATTACTTACTCTAGACACCTGCAAGATTTTTTTTCATGAAAATCGATAAAGTTCAGACACGTTATATTTACATTCTTATTATTTGTATAGAGAAGAGTGAAAGTGTCACAGAGAACCGACGTGAAGTACCAGTGCTTGCATTGTTGCGTTTCGATCGGTCAGTAAGAGCGCCGGAGACCCACCTTTCCTCACCTTCCCCCTCTACTCTTCACTTCCCCACCAACACAGGCTGGCAACGCTCTTGCGACTCCCCTGATGTAAGTGTCTATAGACGGTGGTGATCACTTAACAATAGCTGACCCACCTGTTCGTTTGCCTCCTATGATATAAAAAAATAAGAATTGTACTATAGTGAAAACTTTGAGACCCACTTTTTCGAATAAAACCCCCAGATACAAGGTGAACGATGTCAAGCGTCGTAAAACACAGGACAGACTCGACGAATCTCTCTTCACTATAACAAAGCTCACATACGAGGAGCAGATAGTTGAGATAAATAAACGTCAAGAGACGAACAATTTCAAGAATTCTCTATACAAATGCAATATTTGTTTCCGAGGATTTCATATAAAATATCGTTATGATGCGCACATCATAAGGCATAGTGAGGTGAGTATTCCGTATTTACCCGTACTCTTCGTATATCCGTATTACCCGATTAGGCCTCCCACGGCAGCGGCTCAAGCCTAGGTTCAATCCCTCGGTAGGGAACCCTTGAGTGCGTTGCTTGCGCGATACGGTGACACACAAATATACATCACTACTACAACACTACACGATCACCCCCACACACGTGCACGCCTACACGCTTACACATTAAAGTGGAAGGGTTTACTTTTTTCCCTTATCGAACTGAAAAACTCTCAATTTTCCGATAATAAATATATGGAGGAATTGTTGAGGCGTGTATGCTTGGTACACATATACGTTTCATCAACTCATACATATATGAATAGTTAGCTAGGTTAGCTAAGATAGGTCGCGATTTTGCATGCAACAGACAACAGTCAAGCCGAAGTGTGCCGTGCACCCTTGAGCTGGTTGCCAAAATAAAATCGGCTGAGTGCTTTAAGCGCTCATCTTAATAGTCCGGTGAAGCTGTTAAGACCTTCCTGGGTCAACAACGTAGTCATTTCGAAAAAAAAAGAGTATTTAATTTTGGGGGGGGGGGGGGCGCGGTATTAATTACGTAAGGGGTTTTGTAGATTTTCCTCCTCCTTCCCCCTAGTAAGAGGAAGATCAAAATTAAGAATAGTTCATTCAATCTAGATCTTAGTAGGTATGATCGATATCCATCGATGTTGACGAAACATCGATGTTTAACTTTTTTGATTTCGATAACATCGACACATCGATTATATGAGAATAAAATATCGAAGTTTCAATATGTTCTTTAGGGTCATCTAACGTTGCATATACTGGCTAGGGACTAGATAATTATTAAATGTAACTATTTTACACTAGATGATACTATTCAACGTTATCGAAGTAAGCCGTACGAATAGTTAATTCTTTGCATTTCCTAAGGAGAAAAGGAAAAGGGGACAGCATCAGAAACCCTTTTTTTCGTCGCTGGCCAACTCCTGTACCGACAACGGAACAGACAATATGAAAAACACCCGATAAAGTTAGATTTTTACAGACATTTTTTTTGTTTTGCTAGCAAAAACATCATTGTTTTGAAACATCGATGTTTCGTTATAGATGTTTATCGTACATCGATACTATTACTCAGATGGTAACATCGATGTCAACGTCGATGTTTTTCTAATATCGATCATCCCTAGTTCTCAGGCGTTTGTGAGTGTCAAAACATCCACCGGTTTGGACAAACAACCCACTTAACAATCCTCTCCTTCCCAATTTCTATATATTCACTAGTAAATTCTGCATTTATTCATGAAATTTTAATATATAGATGAATTGTGTGAGGTTTCGGCATATTTTAGTCTAAAAACATGTTTTACTTGAAATGTAAAAATATATTGTCACATTTTTACATTATTTATGTCAGATCAAATCAAAAATATTTTACTCAGTTTAGGCCCTAATAAGGCACTTATGAAGGTCAAAAACTACCACCGGTTGTAAAATTTGCAGTCCGGCAAATCGGTAACATGTTTTGGGACTTTATTGTAAAACCTAACACTGTTACCTAAGAAACTATTACTGGTTTTGCTAAGTCTGAAACATGAGACCACCAGTTTATTATAGTTTCTAGTATTTACATTATGCCGGTCTTTTACTAAATTCAGTTTTTCAAAGTTTTTACGGACATACATTAAATTATCAAGAATGTATTGGGAGGGTAGAGTTAAGATACCGATAAGTGCGTGACGGTTCACTGTAGTTCACTGTTCAAAGTGCGTTAAGGAGATAAATTTCACAGCAAAGCGGTGCATTTGAATGTTTCATATGCAAAACGAGAATGAAGACTGGACGAGCGTTAAGGAAGCATCTCACCGCTCAACATACCGAGAAATACAGCTGCAAGGGATGCCCCTTCAATACCCGGAATAGGTGAGACTTTAATAACCGATCATCTTTATAAATATACTAGCCTCTGCCCGCGACTTCGTTCGCATGGCATAGATACACTAATACGCAGCGATTCTCAAAAGGAAATACATCCCGATTTTGAAACATTTTTCATCTGTGTTCCGCTCCTATTGGTCTTAGCGTGATGATATATGGCCTATAACCATTCTCGAAGAATGAGCTATAAAACACTGAAAGAATTATTCAAATCGGACCAGTAGTTCCTACGGCGTCACAAACTCACAAACTTTACCTCTTTATAATATTAGTATAGATAAAAATCCAGTGTTACCAATAAAAAGTAGTGAGGATATTAATTGAAATATAAATTATCCTCAAACTGAACCGTCACAGGACGCCTGGCGGATGTGAAACATCAAAATTGTTTTGTATAAGTTATATGCATAAAAGAACAGATTACGACAGGAATCAGCTATGGTATAATGAAAAGATAAAGCTTAAAAAATTACAAATTAGTTTCTTAAAATAATAACTGTTTATTTATTTTATTACATAAGTATTCATTTTTATTAAATACAAAACATAAAAGTTCATCTAGGCGCTGGTGCATTGTTTTTGGGCGGCATTTATCAAAGGATGCTAGATCGGCGGCGCGTGCCGCGTAAACACTAGTAGAACATGGCCTTCAAGACAGGGCTGTAAATGTTTTTGAGTATTTTATTAATAGTACGATGTCCGTGTTTTGCGTCGCCACGTCGACAATCAAGTTTACCCAGATGACTTTACGATGTAATGTTAAAATATATGAAATGTATGTTGTTACAGGGGTGTCGCGAGAGAACATGAGAAATGGCACGCTGGTACCAAATACCAGTGCCCTCATTGTCCCTCCGAGTTTGAGTGAGTCATTTAATTTGATAAATCGTATAAAACATGCCACTTTTTCTGTATGTCTCTGTCACTTTTCTTGTTTACTTAGTTCTCTAAAGTATAACACATGTGAATTAAATACTAGCCTCTGCCCGCGACTTCGTTCGCGTGTAATAGATACACTAACACGCAGCAGTTCTCAAAAGAAAAAAACATCCCGATTTTGAAACATATTTTATCCGTGCTCCGCTCCTATTGATCTTAGCGTGATAATATATAGCCTATAACCATTCTCGATGAATGAGCTATATAACATTGAAATAATTATTCAAATCGGACCAGTAGTTCCTGAGATTACCCGCTACAACGTCACAAACTCACAAATTTTACCTCTTTATAATATTAGTATAGATAAGTACCTGGGAGACCGAGCTTAGCTCGGTTCGGTAAAAAACATCTTAAAATTAAAATAAACTGTTAAGTTTGCCTTATAAAATTAAAATTTTTTCGCAAAAAAATATATATCTTCTGCTGTCACTCGGTTTCGAACTGGGGTTACACGGATTTTCGAAGCAACCGATTTCCATCTGAACTATTTTTGTTTTGACAGCGCCTGCGAAATTTACCTTTATATTCTAGCTATATTTTTTCATTACCTGAAAACTCAGTTTAAAAAGTTTTCTATCAATAAAATCTAGATCGATTTATCGTCCCCGAAACTACCTACATACTAAGTTTCACGGAAATAGACGACGCCGTTTCCTAGATCCTGAATATATATAAATATAAAAATATACAAGAACTTCGTCCGCGTGGAATATTCTGTAAAAACAGTAATCAATGAAGTCATCTGAATGTATTAAGTCCATTTACTTATCTACTTTACTCTCGTACTTAAGTCGCGTCGTCATTAAAATTACAATAGTTTTTGATAGAGTGGACCCGGGCGCGATTTTAATGAACTAAGTTATTTTCGAAGATATTCTTTTTGATTTTCTTGGTGTGGTATTACTATTGACCGGCACGCCATTGGTCGAACATTTCGGCTGATCGCGACGCCATTGGTTGAACTTATCGGATGATCTCGGCCCGATCGCACATTAGTTGAAGGTTATAAATATAAAGAGAGTGTGGATTGAGTCATTGGGAACATTCTTGCTCGGTCGTCTCATATCTCGGAGTAATTGTTGTATAGTGCGAGTTCTTTTCAATTCACATTGTTATTTCTATTTCTTTGGGTTTTATGATTAATTGTGTCACTTGAGTTATTGAATAGTTGATATGTGCTTTCATATTGATAAATTATATTTGTTGAATTTGAATTATATTTGTGTTATATTTTATTTTTCTATAATTCTACTTTTGGTTTCTAAAAATACAGTATATATTTAGGTATTGTACATGATAATATACATATTTTTATCTCAACTGATATAAAACATGTTTTGTAGATAGTTAAGTTCGGGGGCGCTAGGATTGTGTTTTTAAAAACTAAAGTCAATTTTAGACCGTTTATTAATATGAACAAAGATTATAAACTTAAAAACTATTTCGATCGATTTTAGATCTCTACGTGTTAAACCTATGAGAGACGATGCTAGACTCTCTAGAGAAATCTTAACATATTTCTTACTTTAGTTATTGTGGTATGCTGACCTAGCGTCTAGCTCCCGTTCTGTTCGGAGAACACTAGGTAATCTTAACGGAGTTTAGGCGTGTGTATGAAGTCTGTGGGAATATAACTAGATTCATTTTTTTTTCGAACTGACTACGCTATTGACCTAGCAAGGTCTTAACAGCTTCACCGAGCTACTAGGAGATTCATATATATTGAAATAACTAGCTTCAATATAGTCAGTTAGTCCTCACTAAAACTTGACAAGCATTCTCCAACCTACTTCATGGTGTCATGTTTAAATGTCGGTGTGAAAATTCACTCTCGACATTTTCTCAAACGCTCCAAAAGACTGATATTATAACTAAAAAGCTGTAAATACGTTATAAGCGCTTCGGCAGCGCCTTGTTAAAATTTGGCTAATCGGTTTACATTTAACGGTTGCCCGTCGTATCTAAGCAACATATAACTATTTCTTTCTCACCAACGATATTGAGAATATGCCATCTTACTTACACATTGTATCTAATGGTACTCCCATACCTGCGTGTATCGTCACAAAGTTTTGTCTATGGTCACACTAAATGCAAATGTGGGAAGACATTATCGTCATGCGTTACGAACTATCGGAATGCGTGGCGATAGACGCAGCACGATAACTTGGCTGGCGGTTTTTACACACATCAAAGGAGATTAGCGGATTCTAATGTCAAGTCATTGCAAAGACACAGGTGTGGCAACGTATAATCTGTGCCTTTATCGGAATGATTTATTACGTTAATTTTAGCGAGATACGTAGTCGAAGCTTCGTTTCGCAGATATGGGCGTAGCTAGACAGTGCGGCGTTACGATATAACTTAACGTATGTGTGCGTTATCGTGCCATTTGTTTTGTCAAAATATCACGTAGATAATGTATCTACAGCTTTTTAGTAACAATATAATTGGCCAAAAGAAGTATAACTTTAAATATGTCAAGGAACAATTGTCCACAGTAAAATGACGACTTACATGGGCCATATAAGGATAAAGCACGTATCAGATTTCGTTTGTGAACTGTGCGGGTTTACATTCGTCAGCAAGAAGGGTATCGATGTTCACAAAAAGAAGAAACATCGACTCACAGAAAAAACGGTGGGTGGAACGTTCTGGAATGTCGAATTTTTAAATGAATAGGTGTAGAATTCGTATACTTTTATTTGATCAGTACAGTATAGAAGAGCGTAGAAGAAAAACGAAGCAAGTCTTTATTGATAAGTGGTAACTCCTGAAGATTATGTGGGAATAAAAATCTTTAGATACTTGATGTATCGTCTCCTACCCTTTCTTTCTAAAATCTCTCGTAGGATCTAGTGTTAGGATTTGACATTTTTTTTTTTATTGTAGCACGGCAAAGTGACTGCACTATGCCTGATGGTAAGCCTAGTACAATCCAAAAATAATAGCGACCACCGATTGACACACTGTCCATCGCCGGTCGCCACTATCATGCCGACCTATAAAAAGCGAATCACTATGACGGGCTTTTTCGCCATATGCATGGTGGTTGCGACCCAGTCGGGCTGTAAAACCCTACCACCCCGCTTGCGCCATTGCCTCGTTCGTTATTCAGCAGGGTGCACCACGTGCAGGTGAGGTTGGCTTGGGTGTCTCAAGTCTTATGATGTTATTCGACACCCCTTACACCCCAGACATATGATAGGAATACTGTTTATATTTTGTAGAATTATTTATTACGAGTTTTTATATAGGAATGAAAAGCTTTTTCGTGAATTTAATTAAAAAGTAGTTATAACAAAGTCTCAGCAAAATAACGATAGTGTTGCCTATAGAGTTTTGTATGTAGGAGGTATATACAAAGTCTTCTCAGAAGTAAATTTATAGAGAAGTATCCATATTTTGGGAGTCCATGGTTGAAACATAACCTGATTTTGCAGTTGTGTAATCAATATTGAGCCATTTCTGTTATCGCTTCACTTTTGCAATATCAGTAAAAAAATAGAGGGTAGATCGATTTCCTTGCTGGTACTTCTATATGAGTGGGTAGTTTGTGATAACCAGTGGTAGCGTTTTGAGGTTCATGAGCGCCTTCTCTGTAGACCTTGATCTACACTGTTTTTTTTTTTTAAATGTACGCAATAAAAATAGAATTGTAATTTCAAGGTAACAACTTTTTATCCATTTAGTGTTGATGGCTTAGTTGATAGTGTTCGGAAACCGCGTCGATGGTGACGCATTGCTTGGTAGTTCTAAATCCTAACAACAGAGTCGCAGCGCGCGGTGAAGGAAAACATTGCGATGAAACCATAGCATGGTAGTAGTGCCTATTTTACATCCGTCTGACTAGCTACCACCCTCAAGTTGTAAATCTGTGGCCAAGCATCTTTTGGTGTGTTCCGGCACACGCACTTGAGAGCCAATCCCACTACAGGCTTAGCGAGTTTACCATCGTATTCATGGTCATTTAACATTAGATGCGATTGTGACTAAACGCTATAACCTATCGAAGGTTTTACAAAACTAAAGCGTGTACTCATGGTGATTGGGCTTTTTCTAAGTTCACTTAGCTGGTTACCACCGTCAAGTTTTATATCTGTCTCCAAGTACCTGTCAATGTTTTAGCATCTCTATTCAAGACTCAGTTCTCCTCTAGGTTTAGCGTGTTTACCATTTTACCACATCGCCATTTAGCATCAGTCGAGATGGAGAGAGAAAAAATTAGTCATGCGTATAAATTTATGCAGATGCAGATCGAAGGACCATTTTGCGAAGTGTGTGCGGTAAAATTTGTATCGGATGAAGCTTACGAAAGGCATCTCAAGTTATCCTCTAAGCACAGTACTGACGATGACCCGTGAGTTAATCTTACTTACTAGCTTTTTTTTTATTTTTGACAACTAATCGTCTAGATTATTACTGTCATTTCAATAATAATATAACAAGTATGTTGTCATAATTTCAATGTTCTTACAAGATGGCGGCCTCCTTGAAAAAAAAAACGTATAAAGTTACTAAGTTGAAAAAAAAGTAATCTCAAAAAAAACTTCTTTTTGATAACCGATCTTCTCGCTGATTATTATTGTCATTGTCTAGGACGTTCTAACAAGATGGCGGCCGTCTTGCCAGAACTTTCCAGACAGTTTTTGTGGCAAGTCAGAACATATGCTCCGTGATATTTCCTATGCACTTCACTTATACACAATAACCGAAATATATTACATAAAAAACACCATCAATATTACAAAATATAGATTCAAGTAACACAAGATTATGAATAAAATATAAAATCTACTACTAAATAAAAAAATAAGATCCCGCCAAAAATTTTTCTACTAACTTATGACTGTAAATGCGTTTACAATTATTTTTATTTGAAGTGAAATTTCAAAGCCTTTGTCCCATAAGCAAGTTCCGTTTCAAAAATATGCCTGATATTTATGGTTTCACTATTCAGTAATAGAATACGAAATGACTCGCAAAGCATAAACACAGAGAAGAATGGAAGAGTGATGAGGAAGATTGAAAGGAGACCGGTGATACATCCTCGGGACCCTTCGGACAGAAGAGAAATGCCTCCCTCCGGGCCTATAACTTGTGAACAGGTGAGGCCGTTTCTCCAACACATACGACTTTCGTATAAAATAGTGATGTTATTTCCCTAACACATACGATTCTTGCATAAAACAGTGAGGCCATTTCTTCACCACATACAATTTTTGTATAAAACAGTGGAGTCATTTCTTCAATATATATGACTTTTGTATTAAACAGTGAGGCTTTTGTAATGTTGGGGGTTGGTGTGAGTCAAATAATAAACGACCGTACTATAAGGAAGCTGTTTAATGACTGTTCATACATAAGCGTCGCGCTCTAAGGGCACAGCACACATAACATATTATACTTATTCGAACACTTCACTTCCGGGGATAAAGAAAAAAAAGGAAACAAAAATATGATAAATATTTTAATTCAATCAAATATCAAAAAGATGATTTAATACTATTAAAAAATGAAACAGGTCGTAAACTAGATGTACTGTTTCAAGGTCTGTATAGAACTTAGAAGATTTCGGTTCTAACATTCAATAGATTAAATAAAATAGATTTAGTACATAAAAATAGAACTCGACCTTATTATCAATAATTATGTGTAACTTGTAATGTTTTAAAATAATAAAGATCTTTCTGTAATAACTTTGTGTAATAACTATATTATTATAAATTTAAGTTAAAAAAATATGTATTTCTTATATATAACGTAATGAAATGTGATACCTTTTTTTTTAATTATAATTTTGAACCGAAAAAATTAATTATCGACGGCTTGTGGATCCATCTTCCGTTCAAGTCATCATCAGATTTAATGTTCATACATAAGCGTTGCGCTTTTAGGGTACATGCACACAACATATTATCCTTATTCTAAAACTTTACTATTTCTCCACCACATACGACTGTTGTATAAAACAGTGAGGCTATT
>JACEII010000043.1:4628161-4640269 GCA_014332785.1 Antheraea mylitta
GTACCGTCGTGGCAGCAACGCGGCACAAGCGGCACGCAACATCAACGACGTTTACGGAGCTAACACTACAAACCAACGCACCGCCTGTTATTGGTTTGCTCGCTTCTGTTCTGAGAATTTCGACCTGAAAAATGAACCTCGCGGTCGTCCGAAGACTTTGGTCGACAATGACGATAAAGGAGATTGTGGAAGCTGATGATACACAATCTACGGCTGATTTAGTTGCAGCTTTCGACGTTAGCGTCAAAACAATATTGGTCCATTTGCGTCAAATTGGCAAGGTAAAAAATCTTGACAAATGAGTGCCCCACGAACTCAATGATCGCCAGCGCGAAGTACGCGTCGAGACTTCCCTTACACTGCTCAACAGACACACAAATGAAGGAATTTTGAGCCGCATTGTTGCCTGCGATGAAAAATGGATGCTGTTTGATAACTGCAAGCGCTTAGCAAGTTGGTTGAATCCTGGTTCAGCACCTGAACAATGCCCTAGACGAAAACTTACCCCTAGAAATGTGATGATCACTGTTTGGTGGTCTAGCACCGGTGTGATTCATCACAGCTTCTTACCAAACGGGGTGAGCATTACGGCAGATGTGTACTGTGATGAACTGAACACAATGATGGAGAAGCTGGCACATCTCCAACCAGCATTGGTCAATCGCTCGTATCCGCTGCTCCTGCAGGACAACGCGCGATCTCATACTGCACAGCAGACGGTCTCCAAGTTGCTAGAACTGGGGTTGGAAGTTCTCCGTCATCCCCCCTACTCACCAGACCTAAAGCCTACAGACTACTACTTTTTCCAGAGTTTGGTAACTCCTTGGCGGGAAAAAATTTCAATACTCGAGTGGCAGTACAAAATGCCTTTGAAGAATTTGTTGCCTCCCGTCCAGCTGATTTCTTTAAGAAGGGCATCAATAAATTGCCACTGCGTTGGCAAAGATGCATTGATTGCATGGGTGATTACTTCGATTAATACAAATAAAAAATACATGAAAAAAATTCGTTTAATTTTTTTCATACAAAACGGCAATTTCATAGGTAAAGATCTAATATAAAGATCACTTAGGGCTGTTAGATGGAGTATAGTCATGAACGGTCTGTAATTTTGTCTAACATTAAAGTGTACTATAATTCATTATGAAAAATACCTAAAGCATCACTTGAAAGACGATCCTACTTCAGAGATGTATAATGTATTACACACGGACAAACACACATCTCATTTCCATATATATAAACCGCAAACGATACTTTGTTAATTAAGATATTACTATTAAAAAATACATCACATTGAAATTGTAAATACACATTAAGCATTAAGTTAAATTAAGTTTTATTTATTTTAATGGGTAAAATGAACAGTTTTAAAGCGTTATTTAAGGTGGTAGACCCTTTGCAAAGGTTTTAATAAAGTAATTTTATCTATAACTTGCGTACAACAGTGTTTCTGGCTTAAAGAATTTGGAAGCTGGTCTGAACCCTCAGGAGTGGCCTATGTTCAGCTGATATTTTAAAGATCATCGCTTCCAATAGTTATAACTTCAATAGAAAACTTATCTAATTCCATTATACAGCGATACTTCAAGTTACCATCTTGAACATAGGACACAGTATAGACAATAATTGATAGTAATATTTACTATTCCTAACTCTAATACAATCACAATTATCTACTCAATAAGTAACTCAGTTTTGATGTAACATTTTTTTTAAATAAGAAAAAAAAAGGATGTGTATACTTATATACACGCGTTAGAAGTTATACTTCTTTGACGTAACAAGATAACAATCTTTTCAAAAATTTTATCTTTCGCCTTATTCTACGTTTGTAGAAAAAACGACACTAACAATAGAAAAACAGTATTTAATACATTGAAAGTTTTAATACTAAGAAATACAAAGGAACAAAATGTTGACTATAGCTAACTTCAGGGTGTCGGTTTGTCGTGACGGTGTGCGCGCACATCGTAAAAATTTATTCTCATCATTTTTCCCTAACGCGCCAAAAGAAGTATAACTTCAAAAAGTTGTATGTAAAGTTGGAATTATAAATATTTGTATGTCTAAAATAACTTTTTGGAAAATGTCTACTCCGAGGTTAAATTATTCAATAATTTGTCAGCTATTAAAATCTGACTGGATCACTTATTCTGCGTAAAACTGTTGCATGTGGAAAGGGTCACTTAATGTAATGTATAATTTGTGTATGTGTGTGTCATATGAATGCATGTGAATTATTGTAATAAATAAAACAAATGTATGCAATATAAAAGTATTTTTATTCAATTTAAAGTCCCACTAAAACTGACACCTTTTTGAGACAATTATGGAATTATCTTGACAAATTGAGATGTTTTTTTTTTAACACGAGTATTAAGTAAGCATTATTACTAATCTAAGCAATATCTTTACACTGTAATACATGCAAAGCTTTCATAATGGTCTGAAAATAATTTTCAGTTTGAGTTGAAGACATAAAACTTCATTTCGTAATTTACTGACGGTTTAAAATAAGAAGATAACTGTCAAAGTGTCATGCTTGTTCAACTTCTTATATGACACTACATTAAAGGGTGTACGGTTGGAAAACAATTACACGTGGATAATACTACTAGCTGATACCCTCGACTTTGCGTTGATTATTATCTCAACTGTTTTGTTATACCTCAAAGAGATTAGACAGTGTTTTCCACAAAAGCTCTTAGTCTAAAATTACTTTTTATAAGGTCGCCTGTCTGTCAGTGAAAGTCCCGTGAAAATCGGGCCAACTGTTTTGGAGATCGCAATGCGGACAAAGCCGCGGATAAAAACCGAATACAAAATAAATATAATATGTTACCCGCTGTAATTGTAACTATCTAGCACTGAAATTCTCATCAAAATCTCCCGTTTAGGAGATTACCCGGAACAAACAGACAGACGGATCGTCATTTTTTTTAATACTTTTCTGTTATCAGTGAAAGTATACTTTCATATCTAATCAATAATTGTTTTTTTTTTCTTCGAACTGACTAGGCTATTGGCCCTGCAAGGCCTTTACAGCTTCACAAGACTACTAAGGCGAGCGCTTAATGCACTCAAGCCGATTTTATTCAGGTAATATGCTCAAGGGTGTACGGCACACCTCGGCTTGGGCTGTTACCGAGGAAAACCCGATCTGACCTAGGTAAACTGTTCATACATATTTTTGCAATATTAATTGCATGATTCAGAAACACCTACATGTATATCGGAACCAATAATTGTGGTCCGGTGAAGCTGTTAAGACCATGCTTCAATAGCGTAGTCAGTTAAAAAAAATAATCAATAACATACACTTCATTTTTATTATAGGTATAGAAGATCAAAACAATTTGTTATGTAAAGTGAACTGTATAGAATATTCTACACTTTGACTTTGTGATATTATTAATGAAATACTCATTATTCTTAGATTTTTCATTACATTTAATGTTTGTATTACTGACGGTATTAGTTTCATAAATACTGTATGTAGTAAACGCGGACTCGATTATCTTCTCATTTGAAACACATAGTGGATAAATTTACAGGAATTAGATGGTGAAACAAATAATTTCTGACATTTTATTATTACGATTTGATATACAATTACATTTTCATATCATAATAACCAATTTTCTGTTCGATATTATTAGTATTTGTGGTCTTGGAATCATCAGTCGGCCATAACGGTTGCACTACCTCAGTGGGACGCGTCAGCGACGTAACAGATGGCGTGACCTGCTCCTGTATATAAAAGCGTTATGACATCCATTATTGAGATGATATTTATATATGAGAAATTCCATAAGCGGACACTGGCACTAAGCCGGGAAAACGCTAGGAAGAAGAAGACGTTCCATAATAAATCACAAATGAACGCTTGCGACTTTTCCATGTGCGCATGTTCGACTCCCGGCATGTAGCCCCATCATCCCGCCTCTCTTTCCAACACAGGCACTTGCGTTGCTGGTGTTAGTTGAACAGGTGAGTCACCTGATGTTAAGTGATCACCATCGTCCATAGACACTAGCAACATCAGGGGAGACGCAAGTGCGTTGTCATCGTGTGTTTGGGGCGGGAAAGGGGGCGAGAGATAGGAGAAGAAAGTTGGAGAAGGAAGGTAGTCCTGCGACACCCTCACTGATCGAACGAAAGGCAACAATGCAAGCTCTGATACTTCACATCGGTGTTTCTGTGACAGCCGACACATTCATGCTGAACCAATAATAGCTCTAACGTGGCTCTACCACCTACAATGAGTGAGACACTTAAAGGCTGATGATGTATGTGTGTATGTATGACTTAAAAAAAACAAGTGGTTCCATTTATATTAGAACCAAGTGTTATACAGCACAAAATCTTTTTTTTTTTTTTTTCGAAATGTCTACGCTATTGACCCTGCAAGATCTTAACAGCTTCACCGGACTACTAAGGCGAGCGCTTAAGGCACTCAGCCGATTTCATTATGGCAACCAGCTCAAGGGTGCACGGCACACCTCGGCTTGTCTGTTGCCTGTTGCATACAAAATCGCGACCTATCTTAGCTAACCTAGCTAACTATTCATATATGTATGAGTTGTTGAAACGTATATGTGTACCAAGCATACACGCCTCAACAACTCCTCCATATATTTATTATCGGAATGCACAAAATCTTACTTCTATATTTAGTTCTAGAACGTTCCTCTACGTTATCGTTAGATAGTATATCTATCTCAAGTCTCACCTGCCTGGAGTCGGTCCGTCTCTTCCCCCTGCTCCTCTTAGGCCAGGGTTTCTTCAAGTGCACGTAATTGACGTGGACTCGCTTCTCGCTCGCGTGCTTGAAGCATTTCCCGCACATTTCGCATTTAAACGGCTTCAATCCAGTATGACTCTGATGATAATTCATTAGAAAGAGAAAGCGAGATTCGAGATGACTGGTGAAATGTATCCTAGCTTTGTGTAATGTAGGTTACTCAGCACGATTTTTCCTCTAGGCTATATTGGGCTTACCAAGAAGGGACTGAAACCTGCTTTCCAATGTTGGGAGCACGATGGCGATGCCTTTGGTTTTGCAGTTGTCCATAGGCGATGGTAACCATTTACCATCTTATGGTCCCTGTCTACCTGTTTGCTGCCTTTTGGCATAAAATAAAATTGAAAAATCTACTCAAAAGAATGTACCAGAATATTCTTGACTATTATGTATCTAGTATTATATTGTCATAGGTCTATCAATATTTGAGTCACATATACATATCTCATTGGATTCTGAGGAATTTCCTGGTGTATCCTTGAAATCAAAGTTCCAGGGTTAGTGAAAATAAAATGGATTTTTGGAATGTCATGTAGTGGATTTTATATGTTATTCATAATCTTGCGTTATTTGACTCTATATGTTGTAGTATTGGTGGTGTTTTACGTAATACAGTTCGGTTTTTGTACACAAGTGAAGTGGATGGAAAATAATTCCACTGAGCATCGATTTTTACTTGAGAGAAAAATTCCCTGGTTAATTCTGGCAAGACAGCCACCATCTTGTTAAAACCTACTCGACAATGATCTGTCATTGTCAACGAGAAGAATGGTTGCCAAAACAAAGGTTTTTTGAAATTACCTTTTTTTTTTTGCAACTTAGTGACTGTTAAAGTATTTTGTTTTATTTCATCGGTAAAGATATGATCTGAATAATGCTACAATTCAGAAAAAAAATATGAGTTATCATACTACATAAGTAATCATACTTTTTGAGTTAACAAATGAGTAGTCCAGATATTGAAAATGGCTACATGGAAAACATTTGACTATTTTTTTTTCGAACTGATTACGCCATTGACCTATCAAGATCTTAACAGGTTCACCGGACTACGAAATTTGACAAATTACATTTTTGTATAAACTCTATTAATGTCGATGACTTTAACCCCTTTGGCTGATTTTTTAGGACCCAGATCTCAAAATGGCGGACCATGTTTTTAATATATCTCGCCAAATTTTTCTAATTATAATTTTACAGTACATAATTTCTTATTTTTCTAATTTTTTAAATGTAATAAATACATTTTTTTTAAACTTATGCTGTCAACAGTTTCTAGACGAGTGCATTATAAGGCTGACATTAGTTTGTATGGTACTTAAACTCTTTATAGTTTTTTTTAATAATAAAAAACTCAATATTTACCAACAGATACGAATATCGACGTATATAATGAATTAAACTATGGCAAAAAAGGCGCGGACCAAAAGTCTGCAGAATAAAAAAAATTAATCCGTTATGGGACGCCTGGCAGAGGTGAAACGTCGGAATTGTTTTGTATAAGTTATATGCATAAAAGAAAAGATAACGACAGGAATCAGCTAAGCTATAACGAAAACACAGATAATTACAAAGTTGCTCCAAAAAATAATGACTGTTTATTTATTTTATTAATTACATAGATATTCATTTTTATGAATTCTGAAACACAGAAATTCAACTAAGCGCAGGCGCGGTGTGTTTGGCGGCATTTATCAAAGGGCGCTAGATCGTCGGCGCGTGCCGCGTAACACTAGTAGGACGAGTGACTGACAAAACAATTTGAATCCTGTGTTTATACAGATAAGGTTGCAAAGGTTTTGGAGTATTTCGTTAATAGTGCAAAGTTCGTATTTTGCGTCGCCATGTCTCACCACGCGAACAATCAGCTTTACCTTCTTCCTATAAATGTTTCACATCAAAAAAATAACTTATGGTTTTGTACAGTCTGGGGGTTGAAGTCGTCGTGGTAGTTTGAGTTTACGTATGTACGTACAAACATATGTCGGTGCATGTTGCTAGCGGTCGTGAAGCGCTTGTCGCAGAGGCTGCAAGCGTGTGTCGAGCGCTGCACGCTGTGCACACGACGGTGTGCGATTAAACGGTACTTGCGCTGAAAGCGCTTGTCGCACACCCCGCACCTGAACTGCTTCGCATCGCCGTGCGTGAAGCTGTGGTCCTGCAGGAGCGCGAGGCTCTGCGGAAACCCACACCCATCTCTATCTATACTCCTCCCAGTTCGAAACAGTATTATGGCTATTCTCTACCAACTCACACACGGCACCCACATTTGACCTACGAACTACCGCCCTGCACTTATCTACATTCCTCGTCACTACCTTTATCAACTCTAAATATACCTATATTAATATTATAAAGAGGTAAATGCGAATTCGTTCGCGTGGAATAGTTACATTGGGCTAACGCTAACACGCAGCGGAAGCTCTTAAGAGGATAAAACACCCATATTCTGAGACATTCTTCATTGGTGCTCTAATTACAATACTAATTACAATAATTTACGACATCACATTAGAAACCTCAAAAATAACAGTATTTCCTCACTATTTAATGGATGTTATTATACATATAAACCTTCCTCTTCAATCACTCTATTTATTAAAGAAAACCGCATCAAAATCCGTTGCGTAGTTTTAAAGATTTAAGCATTCATAGGGATATAGGGACAGAGAAAGGAACTTTATTTTATACTATGTATATATAGCTTACTAGCCTCTGCCCGCGACTTCGTTCGATACTTCGGGCTAACACTAACACGCGAAATAACATCCCGATTTTGAAACATTTTTTATCTGTGCTCCGCTCCTATTGGTCTTGGCGTGATGATATATAGCTTATAACTATCCTCGATAAATGAGCTATATAACACTGAAAGACTTTTTCAAATCGGACCAGTAGTTCCTGAGATTACCCCCTACAACGTCACAAACTTTACCACTTTATAATATTGGTATAAGTATACAAGTCTAGATAAGCAACAGCCGGCCCGCCTTATTATGGCTCAGTAATTACAATATGTTGAATTAAAGTTGAAAAAGAAATTCGAAATTAAAACGTGGCGCCATCTATGACACATCTATAACAATCGCTCTTATAGTTTTCTGTCAACAAACTAACTTAAAGCGCCATCTGTTCAAGACCGATGGAACTTACAATCAATAACAATAATCAACATTGACAATTATTTAATTTGAAATCAAGAAATATTGAGGCCATTAATGGAAATATAGATAAACGTATATCTCAAGTTGAACCAAATTATACATAAAAATGCCAACGTTTCTTGGGGTCAGTTGAGTGGTTTCGAAGTTCATCACGGACAGACATCACGACACTGGATTTTTATAAATTCAGATAAGTAGTACTATTATCTGAAACTGAAAAATATGTGTTGTGCCATACAATTAATCCATACATTTTTATTTTAAATAAATATTTCTTTTTTTTCTGAAAAAATCAAAAACATTTATCACCTGACGCCTGGCAGATGGGAAACATCGGAATTGTTTTGTATAAGTTATATGCATAAAAGAACAGATTACGACGGGAATCAGCTATTCCATAATGAAAATATAATACATTACAAATTTGTTCCATAAAACTATTTATTTATTTTATTACATATATATTCATTTGTATTAAATACAAAATAAAAAAAAATAACTAGGCGCAGGCTCGGTGTTTTGGCGGCATTAATCAAAAGAGCGCTAGGTCGTCGGCGCGTGTCGTGTAACACCAGTATAACGAGTGCCCGACAAAACAGTTTGAATCTTATGTTTATAAAGATAGGGTTGCAAATGTTTTTGAGTATTTCGTTAATAGTGCAAAATTTGTGTTTTGCGTCGCCACGCTAACAATCAGGTTTACCCTCCCCATATAGATGTTTCACATCCCAACAAGTCCTTACGTATAGGCCAAACCTACAATAAAGCGAGTAAAGCCGCGGTCAAAATCTACCAAATTATACGTACCTGAAACATCTTCCCGCACACTTCGCACATACTTTTGCTTTTCATGGATGGGTAGTTGGTTCGATTCTTGTCCGGGTGTTGCCGTCTGAAGTGCCTATAGTAGGAGATAGAGTCTGGGAGCTGCATCTCGCACTGGAATATTACTTCTAATTTAATTCTACACGACGGAGTTTTTCTCGAGATTTTAGTCTGTCATATAGTGAATTTTATATTTTATTCATAATCTTGTGTTACTTGACTCTATATTGTGTAAATTTGGTGGTGTTCTACGTAATATAGTTAGTTTATTGTGCATAAGTGATGTGAATGGAAAATAATACCACGGAGCATGAAATTCCGAGATGCCACAAAAACTTCCTGGAAAGTTTTAAAAAGTTATCTTTTTAGAATATTGTCTCACACAACGCTTAATATTTAAATGATCGTACGACGCTTGTAATATTATTGACTATGCGACAATGGCAGTAATAATCTGAAAGATTGATTGCCAAAAATAAAATTAAAAGAAAAATCTACGCGACTTTTTTTTTCGAAATAACTACCCTATTGACCTAGCAAGGTCTTAACAGCTTCACCGGACTACAAAACTTTTAAAAGACCAAACCTATTTTAATGAAACAGAGATTAAATGTTATTCGAGGGCATGCTTTAATGATTACCTTTTGTTTTATCGTAAACGCAGTATTTTAGTAGTGATACGTGTTCAGACAGACAGACAGACAGACAGACAGACAGACAGACAGACATTTCTAAAAACGATTGAAATTTATTTCACGTGATGTAGAATCACGCTGAAGCTATATCTAGTTTCGCCCCTGGTACTACCACCTGACACACAGAAACACTCACATGAAGTAACAGTGCTTACATTGTTGCGTTTGGATTGGTCAGTGAGAGCACCGGAAGACCATTCCTCCATCTTTCCCCTCCGTCCCCCGAATACAAGCTGACAACGCAATTGCGACTCCCCTGGTGTCGCAAGTGTCTATGGACGGTGGTGATCACTTAACATCAGGTGACCCGCCTGTTCGTTGGCCCCCTATGACATAAAAAAAAATGCGATTATTGTGTTAACAGACCAAGCAAAGCGACATCCTTATACCTTACCTGCTCACAGGATATAGGAGTGTCCACTTTACAATGAACGCTCGTCTTCTTCTCTATAGGTTTCATCTTCTCTCTACTTCTGTCTTCTACATCTTCTCTTCGTTTTCTCTTCCTTCCGTTTTCGCTTTGAAAGAACAGAAAAACAATCGTCAGCCGTTATGGGACGCCTGGCAGATGTGAAACATCGGTAAATTTTTCGAATTGAATGATGAATTCTCAAATTACACTATAGGTATGCGAGCTCAGTGCGGCAAGAGAGATTGCGCACAGTCGCTTGCTCATGGCATCGCGTCGCCACGTCTAACACACTCGCCACGCCAACAATCAAGTTTACCCGCGCCTATAGAAGTTTCACATCAAAATAAAGAAGCAGTTTCTCGAACCCTATAATATAACCTAGAACATAACATTTTCAGCAGATTTACTATAAAAAAAAAAACAATACCGAGGTCTCAGTTATCAATTAGTATATCTATAAGCAATTAGGCCTATTTAAACTCCAGTATCTGTACGAACAGGCCTAAGCCTTATCCTATTTTGAAGATAAAAAAGGCTCTAGAATCATTCTCGAAACCATCTGAACACGCACAATAAATCTCACCAATCATCACACAGAATTACTTACATAATTTGGGGTGTAAGGGGTGAAGAGTAACATCTTAAAACTTGAGACACCCAAGCCAACCTCACCTGCACGTGGTGCACCCTGCTGAATAACGTACGAGGCAATGGCGAAAGCGGGGTGGTAGGGTTTTACAGCCCGAATGGGTCGCAACCACCATGCATATGGCGAAAAAGCCCGTCATAGTGACTCCCTTCTACGTGTCGCGTTTCGGGATCGTCCTGTGCATATCCAGTACCGGGTGACTTTCGTCATATGTCCGGCTTGACAGCGGCGACCGGCGATGGATGATTTGTCTCTCGGTGGTTGCCGATGTTTTTGGATTGTACTATGCTTAACATCAGGCACAGTGCAGTCACTTTGTCGTGCTTCAATAAAAAAAAACTTTTGACCGCGACTCTGTTCGCGTGAAACCGAATATCTGAATGTTTTTTTTTTATCTGACCTTTATTGACCCAACAAGGTCTTAACAGCTTCACCGAACTAGTAAGGCGAGCGCTTAGGGCACTCACCCGATTTTAGTTGACAACTGGCTCGAGGGTGCACAGCACACCTCGGCTTAGCTTGTTGCGTGATACATGCAATTCGCGACCTATCTGAGCTGACCTAACCTAAATATTCACATATATATAAATTGTTGGAACATATATGTGTACCAAGCATACATACCTCAACAACTCTTATATGTATTTCGTATCGAATAATTTTCTAAACTATTTTACTATTTGAAAAGGGAAAAATAAAACCCTTCCTTTTTCATGGTAAGCGTGTATGCGTGCACGTATGTGGAGGTGATATGTGTAATGTTGTAGCAGTGATGTAAGGTTTTGTGCTCCTGTATCACGTGAGCAGCGTACTCAAGGGCTCCACGGAAGAACGGACCTAGGCTTGAGCCGTTGCCGAGGGTATCATCTGAATGTATTAAGTCTATTTATTTATCTACTTTTCTCTCATACTTAAGTCGCGTCCTCATTAAAATTACAATAACTTTAAAAATAGTAAACCGATTTTAATTAAACTAAGACTATATGTTACTCGAAGATATACTTTATGCTTTTCTTAAAAAGGTTTTATCACGAACGCAGTACTTTAGTATGCATGTTGAGTAGCTGTGGCAGAGCAGTAGTGGTAGAGCCAAGCTGAAGCTATTATTGTTTTCAGCACGAATGGGTCGGCTCGTCCGGGATGGCACTACCCGACCCACAGAAAACCGACGTGAATTAACAGTGCTTGCATTGTTGCGTTTCGTTCGGTCAGTGAGAGAGCCGGAGACCCACCTTCCCTCCCCTTCCCTTCCTGCCCGTCACCCACCCTCCTCCCAAATACAGGTTGGCAACGCACTTGCAACTCCCCTGGTGTTGCAGGTTTCTATGGACGGTGGAGATCACTTAACATCAGGTGACCCATATATTCGTTTGCCTCCTATGATATAAAAAAAAAAACAAACAGAGAGACAGAATTTCTTAAAATTATTGAAATGTTTTTTTTTTCGAAATGTAAACGCTGTTGACCTGGACAGGTCTTTACAGCTTCAGAACTATGATTGAAATGTATTTTTAACCGACTTCAAAAAAAGGAGGAGGTTATCAATTCGACTGTAT
>JACEII010000043.1:4640369-4667034 GCA_014332785.1 Antheraea mylitta
TTTTTTTTTTATGTTTGTTACCTCATAACTCTGGACTGGCTGCACCGATTTGGATGATTCTTTTTTTTATTTGAAAGCTAGTGCTTCCCGTGTGGTCCCATTTTTTTTTGGTCCGGTTTTGTCAACGGCATCCAGTGCAAAACCGTATAAGTGTTAAATTTGCATTTGGTGTGTATACGACAAATAGACGGATAACTCAATATCATGCCAACCGATTTCGATGATTCCTTTTTTATTGTAAAGGGTGTTCTTCAAGGGTAGTTTGATGAGAGTTTGGTTAGGTTCTGATTATGGGATCCGTGACAAAGTAACACAACTTTCAAGAAACAAGCCTACTCCTTTCTTAAGGGCCGGCAACGCATCTGTGATTCCTCTCGTGTTGCAGGTATCCATGGGCGACGGTGATCACTTACAATCAGGTGACCCGCATGTTTTAGAAAAAAAAAATTATGTTCACTAAAAATGGAGAAATAAAGTAAATTTTCAAAAAAAAGTATTAACCGACTTCAATATTAATCAGAGGCATAGAAATAAGGCACTAAAAACCGGAAAATAAATAGGTTATCAAATTAACCAAATGTAATGAAACATATGAATATGTGTGGTACCAGGAGATGCATTGGAAGTCGGTGCCTTTGTACCTAGATGTAGATGATATGATCTTCGGTTGGCACCGACTTCCAATACATCTCCTGGTAGCACACATATTCATATGTTTCATTACATTTGGTTAATTTGATAACCTATTTATTTTCCGGTTTTTAGTGCCTTATTTCTATGCCTCTGATTAATATTGAAGTCGGTTAATACTTTTTTTTGAAAATTTACTTTTGTTACTAATCTATCCAATACCTTTAAACGAGCAATTCTTGTATATTTTTATATTTGTATATATTCAGAATCTCGGAAACGGCGTCATCTATTTCCGTGAAACTTAGTATGTAGGAAGTTTCGGGGACGATAAATCGATCTTGCTAGATTTTATTCATACAAAACTTTTTGTAAATGAGATTTCAGGTAATGATAAATATAGCTAGAATATGAAGATTAGCTCAGATGGAAATTGGTTTGCTTCGAAAATCCGTATAACCATAGTTCGAATCAGAGTATAATGGTTTTTTTTTTTTTAAACATGCTAATTTTGTAAGGCAAACCTAACAATTTATTTTAATTAAATAAATAATTTTATTATTATAATTATATATTTTTAATATTTTGTATGTAGAAAAAATGCTAATTTTATAAGGCAAGTTTAATTTTAAAATGTTTTTGAAAGAACCGAGCTAGCCTCGGTCGTCCAGGTACTTCTTATTACATATATGATAAATACAGACACATACCAGTCTTTATTGTGTCTCGGAGAGAGCTTCATGTGGTTGTCGAGTGCCTCAGTTGTGATAAATTTAACTTCACACTGTGTACACTCCGGTCCATTTTCAGGCACCTTGAAAAGAAAAATGGAGTCGGAGTTTACGCACGCGTGTTATGACCTACCTCCGGTGCCGCTCGTCATATTCAAGGAGCGAGACTACAACACGACCGGAACCACCCGATTAGGCCTCCCACGGCAGCGGCTCAAGCCTAGTTTCGATCCCTCGTTAGGGAGCCCTTGAGTGCGTTGCGCCCGCGATACGGTCACACACAAATATACATCACCGCTACAACACTACACGATCACCCCCACACACTTGCACGCATACACGCTTACACAGGAAACTGGACGGATTTACTTTTTTTCCCTTATCGAACTGAAAAACTCTCAGTTTTCCGATAATAAATATATGGAGGAGTTGTTGAGGCGTGTATGCTTGGTACACATATACGTTTCAACAACTCATACATATATGAATAGTTAGCTAGGTTAGCTAAGATAGGTCGCGATTTTGCATGCAACAGGCAACAGCCAAGCTGAGGTATGCCGTGCACCCTTGAGCTGGTTGCCAAGATAAAATCGGCTGAGTGCCTTAAGCGCTCGCCTTAGTAGTCCGGTGAAGCTGTTAAGACCTTACTGGGTCAATAGCGTAGACATTTCGTAAAAAAAAAACCATTCTTATACTGGCAACACTTACACAATTGACAATAGATTTTTTGTGATTTTTTTCTCGATTTTTAAACGTTAATTGACTGTTTTTTTTTACTTTATTTTTGGCAATCAATCTTTTCGATTATTACTGCCATTGTCACGTAGTTAATATCACAAGCGTCGTGCGATCATTTCAATTTCTGCATCGTGTGAATCAATATTCTAACAAGATGGTGAATCCCTTGCTAGAACCTTACAGGGAACTTTTGTGGTATCTCAAAATTCCATGATCCGTGATATTATTTTCCATTCACTTCACTTATGCACAATAAACTAACTATATTAGGTAAAACATCACCAAATTTACACAATATAGAGTCAAATAACACAAGATTATGCTTTTTTTTTCGAATTGACTACGCTATTGACCTAGCAAGGTCTTAACACCTTCACCGAACTACTAAGGCGAGCGCTTAAGGCACTCAGCCGATTTTATTTGGGCAACTAGCTCAAGGGTGAACGGCACACCTCGGCTTGGCTGTTGCCTGTTACATGCAAACTCGCGACCTATCTTAGCTAACCTAGCTAACTATTCATATATGTTTGAGTTGTTGAGATGCACGCATATGTGTACCAAGCATACACGTCTCAACAACCCCTCCATACATTTTTTATCGGAAAATTAGAGTTTTTTCAGTTCGATAAGGGCACAAGATTATGCATAAAATATAAAATCCACTACATGACAGACTAAAATCCCGCCAAAAACTCCAAATTGATTGTTATGTTCTGACTTCCCTTGTATAAAATTTCACACAAAATAAATCATTTGGCAACACTTACAGATCGCTCGTCGAAACGATGTTTGAGTTTCTTGTGCAGGGAGAGACCCTTCGTGCTAATAAAAGAGTGTCCGCAGAGTTCGCATACAAAATCCGACGGATGCTTTATACGTATATGGCTCATATACGTTGAGAATTTACTGGAAAAAACAATTGCGTGTTTCGATAAAAGATCTCAGGATCGACTGCTAAAAAACCTGCGTTCCTGGTAAAACCTCTTCAAGAAAATCATAAGGCATACCTTTGAGTAATATTTTGTATTTATTTCTTTAAAATTCGGATCACTCTATCATAAGTTATCGTATTTTTAATGATGACGCGGCGTAAGTACGAGAGAAAAGTAGATAAGTTAATGGACTTAATACATTCAGATGCCTTTATTAATCGCTGTTTTTTAACATAAGGTTTCACGCGGAAGAAGTCGCGGATATAGCTAGTTTCTATATATAAGTATGACAGAACCACGCGTTGCTGTGGCTCAGTTATTATAAGTTGAAATAAAATTATTAAGAAACTATTTGGTTTTTTTTAACTTTATTTTTGGCAATCAATCATTCAGATTATTACTGCCATTGTCACGTAGTCAATAATATTACAAGCATCGTGCAATCACTTCAATAATAAGCGTCGTGTCAGTCAATATTCTAACAAGATGATGGGTGGATCCCTTGTTAGAACCTTCCAGCGAGTTTTTGTGGCATCTCAAAATGTCATGCTCCGTGGTATTATTTTCCATTCACTTCACTTATGCACAATAAACTAACTATATTACGTAAAACACCACCAAATTTACAAAATATAGAGTCTAATAACACAAGATAATGAATAAAATATAAAATCTACTACATGACAGACTGAGATCCCGCCAAAAACTCCAAAACTATTTGGTATTATGGAGTGGTGGGAATAGGCCGTCAATTTTAATCAGAATCATTTGACACATTTCATCTCCATTAATGCGGTATTTATCACACGGAGAGATGTGGACTGTATTTGCGAGGGCAAGGATATAAAGGATATATGCTCAATCGCAGGGCCCAAGGGTATATAATCGATTGAGCTTGGTAATAGGAATATACACACTTACTTGGCATATATAGTGAGTTCAAATCGCTGGTTTCAGTGCTGCGGTGGTGCGTTCACGGATTTCTCGCGGCACATACACTAAAAACTCTGGCGCTTATAACAATCACTTCGGCTCGTACGTTAATTTTGTAGGTGGTAGAGCCCCGCTGAAGCTATTTTTGGTTTCAGCACGAATGGGTCGGCTCCTCCGGGGAAGTACCACCCCTCTCACAGAAAGCCGACGTGAAATAACAGTGCTTATATTGTTGTGTTTCGTTTGGTCAGTGAGAGAACCGGAGGCCCACCTACCTTCCTCTTTCCTTCTTTCCCTTTCCTTCCCCTCTCCCTTCTCCCATATACAGGCTGGCAACGCACTTGCGACGTCTCTGATGTCGCTGGTGTCTATGGACGTTGGTGATCACTTAATATCACGTGACCCACCAGTTCGTTTGCCTCCTTTGATATAAAAAAAAATAGACTGGCGCATGCGTTAAATGGCGATGCGGACGATGCAATGCCGTGTAGCGGTATGCTGAGGAGGGGAAAGGCATGGGGAGGAATAGGAGTTGCCCCCGTGGAAGTAACGAAATAAAAGAAAATAACTACCATGGGGTAATGAGTCTATCTAAAAACTTGATACAGAAAAAGCGACATTACGTAGTAAATAGATTAACAGAACACGTGCACCATAAAATAAGACTGGAATTCAAAATTAAAACGTGCCGCCATCTAACAGTCGCTTCTTCTGGCAGCGAATTAATTTAAAGCGCAATCTATACAAAACTGATATAACTTACAATTAATAACAATAATAATTAACATTGACAATTATTCAATTTATAATAAAAAATAGGCCATTAATCGAAATATAAATTATCGTATCTCTAAAGTTGTATCAAATTATATGTATTGTATTGTATATGTATTGTAAAATGTAGATCGGTTGAGTAGTTTCGGAATTCGTCGTGGACAAACATCATGGCACTGAACTTTTACATATTTAGGTACATGAATATATATAAGATGGAATATATGAGAGAAGTGATAACGCAACGGAATCTGAAGAAATAATCTCTTGAATTTTACAACGATTTACCGACACCCTCTCTTCACTTTTTTTATTCTTTTTTTTTCAAAAATCTAAATAAAACCAAAATGAAAAATACTTTATTCAGTTTAGGCCTTAATAAGACACTTATGAACGTCAAAAAGTACCACCGGTTCGGACAAGCAACCCATCTATCGAGAAGAACCGGCAAGAAACTCGATTTGGCACATTTTTTTTAAATATATTTCCAATACATCATACAACAACTTTTAGAGGATGCACAGAGGTAGTCCGGTGAAGCCGTGAAGGTCTAGTAAGGCCAATAGCGAAGTCGGATCGAAAAAAAAAGGATGGACAGAGAGGAATCAATTCCTGACATCACTATCGTTCACATACTGATCCACTCTATAATATCCTTTTGGACACTAAAACCCACTTGACGTGGCACTTAAATTTACAGTCCGGCAAATCGGTAACACGTTTTGGGACTTCATTGTAAAACCTAACATTATTTTCAGAAAATATCAAAACAAACAAGTCATAAGAAGATATAAGTAATGTGAGTCATCCTTCACTGTATGGACCAAAGGTAAAAACAAAATTTACAACTTAAATTCTTCACCTATTTACTAGTTTTTGCCCGCGGCTTCGTTTACCTATACCTCTGACAACTAATATTGTCTTTTATGAGATTATGAAAGTCAATACAGACAGGTAGCAAGTCGCGGGCAGACTATAGTGTAACTGAAGTATGTAAATACTCACAGAAAAGTGTCTTCGCAGTGCGGACACTGATACCTCGTTCCGTTGTGATATTTCTCGTGTAATTTCGCCGCATGCCTGTTATGAATGAATGGATACTTTATTGGACCTATTAGTTCATAGACTGGCGAGCTTAATGTCACAAGATATTTTCTACCAGCTAATAAGTTATGGATATTGTTGATTTTTATATACCAGATGAAAGGTTATACACTCGCAGAAGTCTAGTATATGTCTCTTCGTGGTCACATTTAACATATAAAATAACACTATCACAACAAATACTAATAGACAACAAAGAGAACCCTAGGTAAAGTTTGTTCTAAGAATTTGAAAAGTATGAATAATAACATAAATAAATCTGAGTTGAATGACTAATAATAAAATCTGAGTACGGTAGCCGGTATTAATAAGTTTCGACAATAAACACTTTTATTTATTCAAATTTCCAAAAACTATCCTTTGTTAATTGGTTAGCATCATTTTCACTTCACCCGACGGTCATTGACACTAAGCTTTACACAGACGCTTTTTTTTTTTTTTTTTTTTGTTTATTGTAGCACGGCAAAGTGACTGGACTATGCCTGATGGTAAGCGTAGTACAATCCAAAAATAATAGCGACCACCGATTGACAAACTGTCCATCGCCGGTCGCCACTATCATGCCGGCCTGTAATAAGCTGGATATGCACAGGCTGATCCCGAAACGCGACCCGTAGAAGCGAATCACTATTACGGGCTTTTTCGCCATATACATGGTGGTTGCGACCCAGTCGGGCTGTAAAACCCTACCACCCCGCTTGCGCCATTGCCTCGTTCGTTATTCAGCAGGGTGCACCACGTGCAGGTGAGGTTGGCTTGGGTGTCTCAAGTCTTATGATGTTATTCGACACTCCTTACACCCCAAAAGACGATTAGACGATTGTATGTTTCTAGATAATTAGGTCAAATATTTGGCACGTATTTTTTTAGTTGATTTAGAACGAGATTAATATTGCTAGTGTCTAAACATTCACCTGGTATTTAGATGATATAACCTTCAGTCTAACAAGTCACACTTGCATCGTTATATAGTATAAAGCAATGTCTTCTGCGACGTCCATCCGTCTGTCTATTCGCGATAAACTCAAAAACGACTGAACGGATTGTCATGCGGTTTTCACCAATAGATATAATGATTAATAATAACGGTTTAGGGATATAATGTTTCAAAGTTTTTTTTTTTATTATTAGCGTGGGACTATAAAATTGTTAGGTAATAAAAAAAAATGTTAATTTACTCACCTTCTAGTCGTGACGTACGGACACTGTTTACACGAAAACTTCTGCATATGCGACGTCATGTGGTTCCGTAGAGCGTTTTGTTTCTTGAATCGTATCTTACATATATCGCATTCGTATGTACCGCTTTGCTAAATGAAATTATACGGGACTAATTTTTTTTAAACACTAAACCTACCGACAATTCTTGTATATCTATTCCTACCGAGTGCGGTCAAATTGAACGGTAATTAAAAAGTTTCATTTATTTCATTATTCAATGCAGATAATGGTTGATTTGTTGCTAAATGTGTATAAAATAAAGAATTTTCATAAAGTTTCATCCATTTTATATAATTTTTAAATTCTTTATAAAAAAAAAAACAAATAAAATTAAAGTTTTATACAGAATGTTATGCATACATAATATACTTTATTTGGCTACCTCGCATTGCTTACAAATTAGTTTAGTCTGAAATGTGAACTTGCCGCAAACATATTTTTCGCATTTCGAACAGATTTTTGTTGTTTTATAACCTTTACAAAATTTAATTTGACAAGTTTTTCGTACGCACAAATCTGTACTTGTGGACGGTGTTGGTAAAAGCAGTTTTTCTTTAGATTTTGTATATAATCTAAATATATATAAATAATCTAAATCTATTTCACTTTCGGATGACAATAAAACCCTCTTTTTCTCTGCCCTGAACGCTTATTTATAATATTCTCTTCTTCACTATCGCTTTCTGATTCTAATTCACTTGTAAATAGTTCTTGATCTATTTCCATGTTTTTCTCAATTACAAAAGTTTCTTGTTATCATTTTCTGAAAATTCTTCTTCTATGTCCGTTATATTTTTTAGATAATTTGTCATTTTCAAATGCTTTGACATTTTTAGGGTAAATATCTACAACAGATACTTTACCTTCTCTTATTCAAATAAATAATGGTAAAAAAAGTCCAAAAAACCTTTTTAGAAGTGCACTACTTGAGACTGTAATCAATACTATTGTTATCTACTCTTTTCAACTATAAGCGACTCTGAGATAACCGTAAAAAAATTACTTTGAAATAACTTTATAACAGTTTTTCCCGCCGGTCTTATTGACCGACCGCGGTAGGTAGGTCACATAACAACTTTTTTTTGGAAAAAGAAAAAAATAACTTAAAGTAAAGAGTGAAGAAAATATTTTATGCATATTCTAAGAATTGTCATATAGTTTGATAACAATATTATAACATTAAAAAATGTGTAAATCGGATAAAAAGTTTGAAAACGGTCAATTTGACCGCTACTGGTAGGTTTAGTGTTAATACTTGTGTATATATATGTATATATTTTGTATCCGATAATTTTTCTACACTATTTCAGATCAATACGGGAAAAGCAAAAACCCTTCCATTTTCATTTGTAAGCGTGAATGCGTGCACGTGTGTGGGGCGATATGTGTAATGTTGTTGCAGTGATGTAAGATTTTGTGTCACTGTATCGCGTGAGCAGCGCATTCAAGGGCTCCACGCCAAGGGAACGGACCTAGACTTGAGCTGCGCCATATTGAAATAAGATTTACTAACTGATGTTTTAAAGGTCATGGATATGAAACATGATTAATCTATACTAATATTATAAAGAGATAAAGTTTGTGAGTTTGTGACGTTGTAGGGGGTAATCTCAGGAACTACTAGCCCGATTTGAAAAATTCTTTCAATGTTATAAAGCTCATTTATCGAGGATGGTTACAGGCTATATACCATCACGCTAAGACCAGTAGGAGCGGAGTACCAATAAATAATGTTTAAAAATCGGGGTTTTTTTCTTCTTGAGAGTTTCCACTGCGTGTTAGCGTTAGCCCAAAATCACTATTCCACGCAAACGAAATTATCGGCTAAGTGCCTTCAGCGCTCGCCTCAATAGTTCGGTGAAGCTGTAAAGACCTTTCATTTCGAAAAAAAAAATCGAACAAAGTCGCGGGCAGAGGCTAGTATATCATAAAACATCTAAGGAAATGAATAAATATATATATACTTACATCCGTGTGCCGTGACATATGACTCTTATAAGCATCTCTATCCAAAAATCCTTTATAACAGTTCATACATTTGTACTCCGAATTTTTAAAATTTGAACTCTCTCTCCTTCTCTCTATCTCCTCAACTTGCTCAGTGTAATTTAAATCTATTATATTGAAAATATTTTCATTTAATACATCCTTAGCCGGCTTCCTTCTTCTGTCTACTTTGAGGAAATCTATCTTCTTTATTACAAATTCATCATTTGAACTGACAGACAGATTATCCTCTTGCACCATATCTATGTCTGATATTTCTTCTTTTAATTCTGATACATCGATTTGGACTATGTCTATTTTGCCAACATTCTGGTCTTCACAATCTTCCAAATGGTAATCCACATGATCTGGTTCATTGATTATTGTACCCAAGTCACTAAGTAGACTATGTTTTATACGATCTATAGAATTTAGGTTGCTATGTGTGAGCTGCAAGGAGATAATCATTTTCCTATTACACAGGCTGAATGTTTGGAACAGTAGCAATATTCATGGAGTATACTGAGCACTCGATTCTCGTTCTGAATTAATTAAAAAATTAGGTGCTTAATATTTGACCTAATTATCTAAAAAAATACAAAAATTATATTCAAACCTCCACTCGTCTATGTTAAAGCAGAGTGGTTGACACCGTCAGCTGAAGTGAAAGTGAGGGACCAAGTAACCAAGGATAATTTTTCGAAGCACGAACAAAACAAAAGAGTTTATTGTCCGTTTTATTATCGAAAGTTAATAGCTTAGGGTCGTCCCTCACAGCTTTCAGCACCGGTCATGGGGCCCAGGTTCGTAGCTATACTTTTGAAATTCTTGGGACAAACTTTACTCATGTTTTCTTTGTTGTTTATTAGTAAATACTATTATTTTTTTATGTTCAATACGACCATGAATTGTCATATCCTAGAATACTACGAGTATTTAACCGTTCACTTGGTATATAACAAAGAGTGTTCAGTAATTAATTAGTTGGGAGGCACTAGCCCTTGCATTTTAATATTATTCCTATATTTATTAGGTGTTTATTATTAGAAGTTGATTTATAAATACCTGCAATAGCAGGGGCGAAAAGTACGAGGTAAGTAAGACTTCACCATGTTTATGGAGTCACTGAGTCCTACATTTCCCATGTATTTTTTGGAGCATTTACTCCTAGACGGTTTCAAAATAGGGTCCACTGTCTACAATATCCCTACTTATGAATGTGATCCTTGCGACTCCAGAGAGAAAATGCATTAAAATTAGATTTGAGTGTAGTTTAAACAAGTCTCTTATCATCACAAACGACACCTCCAACCAAGGTTGATGACTATACATCACACTACAAATTACAAGTAAAGGAGTCTACTTAAAAATGGGCTAATTTATAAACAGAGAAAGAAGTTGATTAATAAACCATTATATACACAACTGGTTTTTACTCGCGGCTTCGCTCGCATTTATGTAAATTCGTAGCTGGTATAGCCACAATGAAATTATTGCTAGGTTCAGCATTAATGGGTCGGCTCGCCCTGTCCATTGGTACATCCGACCCACAGAAACACCGACATGAAGTAACAGTGCTTGAATTGTTGTTTCGAGTCAGTGAGAGCGCAGGAGGGCCACCTAAAACTCAAATTCACATTTCTAATATTAGTTAAGATACTTACATATTCAGAAACGTGTAGCAGTTCCAACATGAGATTATAACTCCGGACAGCTTTATTTTTTAATCTTCTGAAGCATAAGAGCCTGTAAGAACACTCCCAGCATAATTTCTGAGGTAATCTATCCTTTTCCTGCATCTGAAAAGATGAAAATAATACATATTAATTTTGTTATTGTTATTAGTGTAGCGACACAGTATAGCGCGTGCATAGCAATTTGTTTACGTAGGCAAATTACGAGGCACACGCCCGACGCTGCCACTACACGATCACCCCCACACACGTGCACGCCTACACATATACACATGAAAGTGGAAGGGTTTACTTTTTGCCCTTATCGAACTCAAAAACTATCAATTTTCCGATAATAAATATATGGAGGAGTTGTTGAGGCGTGTATGCTTGGTACACATATACGTTTCAACAACTCATACATATATGAATAGTTAGCTAGGTTAGCTAAAATAGGTCGCGATTTCGCGCATGCAACAGCAACAGCCAAGCCGAGGTGTGCCGTGCTCCCTTGAGCTGGTTGCCAAAACAAAATCGGCTGAGTGCCTTAAGCGCTTGCCTTAGTAGTCCGGTGAAGCTGTTAAGACCTTGCTGGGTCAATAGCGTAGACATTTCGAAAAAAATAAAACGCCCGACACTGCCTGCCTCAGTCCCCTCTGACGGATCTAGAATACGTGCGCATAAATTGATGTAATAGTTGTGTTTAGTGAATCATACAAAATATATATCATATAAATAATACTGTTGTGTCTTTATTGATTCACACCTCAATAAACCAGCAATTAGTAAGACAATTAAAATGGTAAATTAGAATTCTTTTTTTTTATGTAGCAAATACACTAACAATATTATTATAATAGTGAGAAAATAGAGTTACAAACCTATGTATAACTGTTTTTGGGGTAGATGAGCTATTATGTATTTAAATTTTCTCTATTTAATATTTTTTATGTCTAATATGATATTTTATAAATAATATTGGATGTATATTTAGACTTAATGTATGTAATATAATTCGAATATAGCCACTATTATTATTGCTGCTAATAATTAATATTGTAGGGAACACTTGTAAAGATAAATGAAGTAAAATGTATTATGTGTATATATATGTGTGCAAGATTATAATCCATAAATGCAGGTCTTTTTTGTCAATTTCTTTCTTGGGGCGCACTAAATTTTAAAGCTATAGGTCCATAATTTTCTGCCAAATCTTAATTTAAGACTAGACAGTATAGTGTGTTAGGATAACAAGATTATAATATGCAATACCATAGTAGTAAGTTTTTACACTGTCAGAAAATAGGTAGGACTAACTTGAGGTTAAGACCGAGTTGAGGCTCGACTTCTCAAATCTCCCTGCTTTATTTAGTGAAGACGACTCCCGCCAGGCCATTTCAGTTTTAAAGAAGTGGGTAAAATCGCAGGAGCAAGGAACAAATAGAGATATAAGTGGACTAAATAATATATGACAAGAGGAATTAATTTATTCACAAAGTAAAATAGAATTGAAGGCATAAATGGTGGCAATTTATCTAATACCTTTAAATGAACAATTCTTGTATAATTTTATATTTGTATATATTCAGTATCTCGAAAACGGCGTCATCTATTTCCGTGAAACTTAGTATGTAGATAGCTTCGGGGACGATAAATTGATCTAGCTAGATTATATTCACAGAAAACTTCTTTTAACTGATTTTAAGGCAATTAAAACATGTAATTACAATATAAAGGTAAATTTCACCAGCACTGTCAAAACAGAAATAGCTCAGATGGAAATCGGTTGCTTCGAAAATCCGTATAACTCCAGTTCAAATCCGAGTGACAGCAGAAGAGATACGTATTTTTTTTATTATAAAAAAATGTTAATCTTATAAGGCAAACCTTAACAGTTTATATTAATTTAAAAATGTTTTTTCAAAAACCGAGCTAGGCTTGATCATCCAGTTACTATATATTTATATATATATAAGAAGGAAAGATTGTAAGAAGTTAAGAAATGACTGTAAGAGTAAAATTAATATATGAGATATCAGATACCACAATAAAAAAATAAGACAAAAAAAAATAACTGTAAGAAAAAAACACAAACAATTAGATAATAAGATAAACATAGATTAATTATAACAATATTGTATAAATAAAATAAACAGGTAACAAATATCTTGGATGTACATCTGAGGGATGGGGGTTGATAATAATAAAAAATAGTGCGTAGAGTACCTCCGTGCTGAAGAGAAACTTTGTAATGTTGAAATGAAAATAGGAAGGAGTAGAGATTGATTTTTAGTAAAATCATATTGTTGCTAGTGTTGAACGTTTAACTCAATAATGCTTTCATACCCCCTCCATCTTAGTGTTAAACGTTTAACGCAACCTTGATGGAAGTCGCATTACAAGTTTCACTTAAAAAAAAATATAAAAATATTACAATAAAATAAATTACAACTCACTTTTAATCCTGTTAAATCTTCATAAAATTCGTTCAAATTGTTTTTCTTCATATTGTAAAGTTTTCTGTCCATGGACAAACATATTCTGCAAGCCTAAAACAATTTATAGATTTTTTTCCATTTAAAACTACTAAAGGGGAATACTGAAATAATGGATTTATAAAAAAAAAATATACACTTAAAATTTACGGCACTAAAGTATATTTATTGTCTTAATTATATAATACTTACTTTCGCGGTTTTATTTAGTTTTGTTTTTTTCTTAATAGTAGACATTATCAGACTGTAAAAATGCAAAAACTTATAGCTAAATATTTAGTCTTTAATAATTTTATAATGGTGTTAAGAACAGTATAAAAATAGTTTTCTCTTTATTTCACTGATTGTACAGTTTCCAATATTTCAATTAAATGTGACTAAATGCAAAACAATAATACAAACAAATAAATCAATATTTATAGCTTTTTTTATAAACAAGATATGATTTGTGCCTTTGCCAATGTCACTATTTTTTTATCTATTGTTAAAAACATAGACAAAACAGATTATAAATGTACGTACATACTCGTGTAAAATACACTCTGTTTCATTTTAGGTCCTTATGTTATATGTGTCAGTCTTAAGCTTATGTCCAACCTAAGAATATTTATTTAATAGATTAGATCTTCATGGATTTTTATTCAATACATCTATATTATTATGTATTACAGCAGAAGCACAATACTCTTTTTTCATAAAATAAAGAAATCAGTACTCTAATTACATTCTTTCTAAATTTTCCTTTTCAAGTACGTATCTAATGTACGAAATTATTATAATTTTGATGTTTATTTATTTGTTAGATATCTCGGCTACAACCGAAAAAAGTTCGGTTTTATATTATATATTTTTTATCGTTTTTATTTCCTAAAGAAATATTTATAAATTAAGACTTCAGAATTAGTAATATTTAGTATAATTAGTAATATCGTTTACTATACAAAATAATATCGTAATTAAAATCCATAGGCAATAATGAAGGTTCAAAGATTTCTGTATCGAAACTTTATATTGTTTACTCTGTGGTCGAAACGCTAAAATGACAATAAAAAAAAAGTGTGTAATTGGCGGGAATTACTAACGAAACAGGGGCAGGTTGGCTTCTCAAGGTAAGATACAATTGTAATATATATAATTATTTATCTGTTAATTTAAATATCAACTGTTTTATATAAATTTCGTTTTAAAACTTGTTTTGTTATCATATTTACCTACTCTAGTAATCGATTTATCAAAACGTATGATTGTAAAAAGATTTGTTTTGTTTGATTTCAATCACAAAAATAAATACACTTTTAGTTAGTTATATAACGAGAGATCGAAACGTACAATTAGTTTTTAACTTTTAGTGAATGCAGCTTTCGTGATTTAACTCTAGCTAATGATTGCTTCGCTAATATAATATCCGCAAGCAATGTTTCTTCATCTTTTCTTTATTTTCTTAACTTTATTTTTGGCAATCAATCTTTCAGATTATTACTGCCATTGTCACGTAATCAATAATATTACAAGGTCGTACGATCATTTCAATATCAAGCGTCGTGTGAATCAATATCCTAACAAGATGGTGGATCCCTTGTTAGAACCTTCCAGGGAGTTTTTGTGGCATCTCAGAATTTCATGCTCCGTGGTATTATTTTCCATTCACTTTACTTATGCACAATAAACTAATCATATTGCATAAAACACCACCAACTTTACACAATATAGAGTCAAGTAACACAAGATTATGAATAAAATATACAATCCACTACATGACATACTGAAATCCCGCCAAAAACTCCTTTCTTCATTTTATTTTTAGCAACCAATATTCTAGTAAGTTGATTACTACTATCATTGTCTAGTAGGTAATGATATTACAAGTTTCTTGATTTCCTTTCAATAAACTAACAAGACGGTGGCCGTCTTGTTAGAACTTTCCAGAAAGTTTTTGTGCCCAGTCAGGATCCATGCTTCGTGGTATTATTTCCCATCCACTGCACTTGTGCACAATAATCGAATTATATTACGTAAAATACCATCAATATTACAAGGTAAAGAGTAACACCAGATTTGAATAAAGTTAATATCCACTAGATGACATTCCAAGATCCTGCTGAAAACAGTAATCTTATCATTTCTTATTCATATATAAAATTGTTGTCAGGGCTGTAGAATATCTGGCTGAATAGCAACCACTAATAGACTGAGGCACTGCTGCCTTTTATCGTGACATATAGACTTACTACACGGATCTAGATATTGCGACTGGAATTTATCATAAGCTCCTGCTTGTAAAAGAATTGTGTCCAGAATGAGACACTGTGTCTAGCGTTATATGTAAATCTAGACTGCAAAAGGAATGCTTAATCTAATCTTTCCACAATGCAATCATATATGTATATTTGATTGATGATGCGTTAGTGTGCGTAAATCCACGTACAACCGCTTTAAGATTCTGGTGTTTGTGTTTTGATTTCACAGATGTACTCAATGGCGCTTCGCCAGAAGCCGCGTATAAGTTATTATGAACCTGAGGAGCCAAATCTAGACGAATATGTTTGTAAGTTATTTACGTATAGTTATAATAGAATACTAGTAGCATCACCCGATTAGGCCTCCCACGGCAGCGGCTCAAGCCTAGGTTCGATTCTTCGGTAGGAAGCCCTTGAGTGCGTTGCTTGTGCGATACGGTGACACACAAATATACATCACTGCTACAACACTACACGATCACCCCCACACACGTGCACGACTACACGCTTACACATGAAAGTGGAAGGGTTTACTTTTTTTCCCTTATCGAACTGAAAAACTCTCAATTTTCCGATAATAAATATATGGAGGAGTTGTTGAGGCGTGTATGCTTGGTACACATATACGTTTCAACAACTCATACATATATGAATAGTTAGCTAGGTTAGCTAAGATAGGTCGCGATTTTGCATGCAACAGGCAACAGCCAAGTCGAGGTGTGCCGTGCACCCTTGAGCTGGTTGTCAAAATAAATTCCGCTGAGTGCCTTAAGTGCTCGCCTTAGTAGTCCGGTGAAACTGTTAAGATCTTGCTGGGTTAATAGCGTAGTCAGTTCGAAAAAAGAAAAACTAACAGCATCACTCGGCTTCGTGTGAATACACTTCTGCTTCCGAATGAGCAACAGAGTAAAATGACTTACGCGAAGTTTTTTTTTTATCTGGCGACTTTCGGCAATGACGTTTATGTAACCGTATGCTCGCAATAATACAGTACCTGGGCGACCGAGCCTAGCTTGGTTCTTTAAAAAACATTTTTAAATTTAAATAAAATAATTCGAACTCTGGTTACACGGATTTTCGAAGCAATCAATTTCCACCTGAGCTATTTTTGTTTTAACTGGGGCGGCGAAATTTACCTACATATTCTAGCTATATTTGTTCATTGCCCGAAATCTCAGTTTAAAAAAGTTTTCTATGAATAAAATCTAGCTAGATCGATTTATCGTCCCCGAAACTAAATGTATACTAAGTTTCTCGGAAATAGATGACGCCATTATCGAGATCCTGAATATATACAAATATAAAAATATACAAGAATTGCTCGTTTAGAGGTATTAGATACATTTATTTATATGACAATGTGAGACATGATACATGTATACGTTTTTATCCACACTAATATTATAAAGAGGTAATGAATACCTTTCTTTATCCTCCACGTACACAAGTGAAGTAGTTGCTTATATTAATGTTGGTATAATTTCGTATCAATAAACTCTAAGAATCGTTTTATAATGGTTTTGAATTGTGTTATCTATTTTACTGTACCTCACCAGTAGATGGCGATCTAATAAATACATTTTTGTATCAACCGATCGTCGTGAAAATTAGTGTATGAGGATATTAGAGCCAAAGAAAATTTATATAGTATCCATTTTGTTATATCTCGACTATTTATAAAGTATAGGAAAAAAAATCGAAGCAGTCGTAAGTATTGCCTACATAAGTGAAAACTCAAAACTATGCAGTAAGTGTGTTCTCTTTTGAATTTTTAAATCAATTATAGTTTAGATTATTATAATTATTGGTTGTTGTATTTTATTACGTATTCGTAGACACCTGATTTTTTTTATTGAAGCACGACAAAGTGACTGCACTATGCCTGATGTTAAGCATAGTATAATCCAAAAACATCGGCAACCACCGAAAGACAGATTATCCATCGCCGGTCACCGCTGTCATGCCGGCCATAATGACGAAAGTCACCCGGTACTGGATATGTACAGGCTGATCCCGAAACGCGACACGCAGAAGCGAGTCACTATGACGGGCTTTTTCGCCATAAACATGGTGGTTTCGACCCAGTCGGACTGTAAAACCCTACCACCCCGCTTTCGCCATTGCCTCGTTCGTTGATCAGCAGGGTGCACCACGTGCAGGTGAGGTTGGCTTGGGTGTCTCAAGTCTTAAGATGTTACTCGACACCCCTTACACCCTAATTACGAAATTCTAAAAAGAAAAGACATATGTATAGAAGATGTATCCTAAAGTAATTTATTTCTCTAATAAACAGTTTGTGACAAATGCGCGGATTTCGTCTACGAATATTGTTCGATACATGGAGCTCTTCTCGTTGTACCTGATGATAAGGTAAGTAATATGTCAAGCTATACCAGTTCGACTGTTTGGCATATTCCCAAGTGAAGGCATATTCGCCACTAGCCGTTTGAAGACTGGTTATTTAAACGGCTAAGTGCCTTAAGCGCTCGCCTTAGTAGCCCGGTGAATCTGTAAGACCTTGCAAGGTCAATAGCGTAGTCAGTTCGAGAAAAAAAATGGTGATTTCAAACACATTTATAGACAGTTCTATATTTTTCCTTATATGCGATGGAACTACAAGAAAATTTACAAGTTTTAGGTATCCTCGCGATATTTTCTTTCACCGTCTCCCAATAGTGTTACCAATGCAAATTAGTAAAAATACGCGATTCACACAAAAATTCGTTGATATATGGGGTTCGAACCTGAGGATGTCGATTCGATATCATACCGGTCAGGTCAAACAAAATTACCTCTGCATATGAGTATATGGTAAGCTAATTTAAAAGGCTGCTATTTTTTCTTTTAAAACTCGCTCTCGGGGTAGTAAAAACGCATGTGAAAATTTGTTTCTATTTTTCCATAGAAATATTTAAAAGAAATTATTTTCTTCTACAGCTCTATCGCTAACAAAACAAAAATCAATTTCGAATAAGGGGGCGTCCATAAATTACGTGAGGTGTTTCTTTTTAATTTTCTGCCCCTCCCTCCCCCCCTGGTGAGATGTCGTGAGATTTTATTCAACCCCCTCCCCATCCCCCAATCTCACGTGAGATTTTATAAAATGTGAGTTTCTTACGTAAACGCGTTGGATTGTTATTGTAAAAAGAAAAAAAAAAACAAATTTGCTTCGTGCTTTTATTTACGACTAGTTAAAATAAGTTTTTTTTGTTTCAATCAGAAAAAAAATTGCGTGATATTTGCCGAACCCCCCCCTTAAACACCTCACGTAATTTATGGACGCCCCCTAAGCGGTATACGATTTTGTAGGAAACTGAATGAACTATTAAACCGACTCGTTCAAAAGCTATTTAAAAAGAAATTTAAATCATAATTGCAATTTTTACTCTGATTTTATGCAAAACCATTAAAAATATATGATTTGTGATTTTTTGCCATAAAAATAATTCACATTAGATTAATCTTATTCTTTTTTTAACTTTATTTTTGACAACCAATCTTTTAAATAATTACTGCCATTGTCGTGTAGTTAATAACATTACAAGCGTCGTGTGAATCAATATTCTAACAAGATGGTTAGAACCTTGTTAGAACCTTCCAGGGAGTTTTTGTCGCATCTCAAAATTTCATGCTCCGTGGTATTATTTTCATATTCACTTTACTTATGCACAATAAACTAACGTATATTACGTAAAATACCACCAAATTTACAAAATATAGAGTCAAATAACACAAGATTATGATTAAAATATAAAATCCACTACATGACAGACTAAAAACCCGCCAAAAACTCCACATTTTATTCTTATATTTTCTAGTTTATTCATTTCTTCAATTATTTTATATTTGCTCTATGTATAGTAATTTTTATTAGTGATTACAAAACCGCTGGTTAATTGGAAGAAAATGTCTTATGGCATTAATCTCGTCAGTGCAAAAACTAAAAAAAGCAGTAAAGTATTCATGAATTCTTTATTATAGGTACCAAAAAACCATAACTTTCCATCCTTTGTCCCCCGCGCTGCCCTCACCATTCCCCACATATTCCTACATCTGGCTCCTTCCATCATCCCAGGTAACTCCAAACAGTATCTATGTTTTAATCCAACAATATGTCGATGATGCTTATAGTCCCAACTGTTGAGGGACCTCATGTAATCGCAGACATGAAAATATTAAATTTAAAAAATAAATATGTGTGCCTATAGAGACTTACATTGTTTATCATTACTGATATTATAAAGGATGTTTTGTTTGCTTCTTATGCTCACCCCATCTTAACTACTCAACCTGTCACTTGAAAATTTTGCATATATATATTTTTTTATATCAAAGTAGGCAAACGAACTGGTGTGTCACGTGATGTTATGTGATCACCACCGTCCATAGACACTAGCGACATCAGGGACGTCGCAAGTGTGTTGCCAGCCTGTATATGGGAGAAGGGGGAGGGGAAGGAAAGGGAAAGCAGGAAAGAGGAAGGGACGTGGGCCACCGGCTCTCTCGCTGACCAAACGAAATACAACAATGCAAGCACTGTTATTTCACGTCGGTTATCTGTGAGAGGGGTGGTACTACCCCGGAGGAGCTGACCCATTCATGCTGAAACCAAAAATAGCTTCAGCAGGGCTCTACCACCTACATTATCAGGGATAGAAACAAGAATAAAGGGTATCATCATTCGCATAGAAAAAAAGTACTGTTCTTAAGATATAGATCAAATGTACATTAATACATGCGAAACCGCGAGCAAAAGCTAGCTAGCTACTAGTACTTGTATATTTTCGTCGTACAAAGAAAAGGTATTATTAAGGTCTCTCTTTCGTGTAATCTGTAAATATTAATCTGTAATTAAACGTAAACTAAGTAGTCAAGTCAATAGGTTTTATTTATTTTATAATAGTTTCGGAGTAGTTATAGTATTTATTAAAAGATAATATAGTGAAATACGCATTAAATTTCAAGAAATCAGTGGCGTAACTTTACCATCTGGGGCCCGTGGCAAATTCTTTTGATGGGGCCCTATCAGTAAAAATCGTCGCGTTGTACTCATTTAATTTTAATAAACTTCGAGATTCTCAACGAACTCAATTGTATTATGGTCTTTAGTTGTCTCACTTTGGATTTCAAGCAGAATTTATAAAGATATACTTTTCAAATAAAATAAAATGGTCAGGTACAATGTAAAAAAATATTTTTGAACTCGCAGCCTCTTGGACTCTCGGATTGGGGGCCCGTGGCATTTTGCCAGTCCTGCCACCCTATAGTTACGCCACTGCAAGAAATGCTTAATCTGATGCTGTAAAATCGTAATTTTTCTATTTAAATTATTTATAATTTAAAAAAGCTCGCATAAAAGTTAAGAAATCAATATTTGAATAATCGATTTTCTAGACTTTGATTTTTTGACAAATCAATGCCACAGAAAGTTTTTCCGTATAAATAACATGTGAATCATAGTTTTTATTACCTTTTGTCCTGCAAACTGTGATAAAATTATTTAAGAAAAACGAATAAATGGACCTTTTTTTATAATTTAATGTGCTACAAAAAATTCTTGAGTCAAATTTCCATCGTCAATATTTGATTTTCACAGTTTGCAGGACAAAAAAGTAATAAAAACCATGTTTCCCATATTATTTATATGGAAAAACTTTAAGTTCGATGGAGAACCTCTTTAAATTGGAATTTTGAGCTCCACTTTTAACAGGAGCTTTGTTGGGATATCTACTGAGATATTTTGGGCTGAGAGCAAAAAAAAATCGTCTTTATGGCACACCCTAATCATCGTCATCCTTACCCTTATCCCACCTAAGTAGGGTCTGCACAACATGTTTACTTTTTCCACTCTCTCCTATCTTATGTCATCTCAGTATTCACACCTTTTACGCACATATCATTTTTCACACAATACATCCACACCCTTTTCAGTTTTCCTCTACTCGTATATCCATCCACAATCATATTCAACACTTTTCTAGTTATATGGTTTTCATATCTCCTCATGACATGCCCATACCATGCTAACCTATTACTCCTCAGCTTCTCTGTCACTGGTACTATTTTCAAACTTCCTCTGATATCTGTCACTGGTGCTATTTTCAAACTTCCTCTGATATACTCATTCTTAATCTTATCTATTCTTCAGTCACATCCCACATCCACCTTAACATTTGCATCTCTGGCACATGTAATTTTCTCTCATCTGTCTCTTTTGTAGCCCAACACTCGGATGCTTACAGCATGACAGGTCTTATCATAGTTTTATAAACTTGCCCCTTGAGTTTTAAAGGCATTCGTGGGTCACAAGCTACCCCAGACACATTTCGCCATTTCATCCATCCTGTATTTATCCCATTCCTCACGTCCTTATCAATGCCACCGTCGTTCTGTATCAGTGAGCCGAGATACCGAAAATTGGAGCAGGCTAGTAAGGATACACCATTTAAAGATATGAGAGAAAAACTAGATGTACCACCGAAGTCGCAAAACAAGTGATCAATTTTTGTTCTACTCATTTTTAAACCAACAAACTCCAGTTTTTTTCGCCATTTTCCAGCCTGCTCTGGACCTAGGTAGCATCCTCTCCTATGAGAACAATATCATCAGCAAACAGCATGCACCAAAGTGTATCCTCCTGTATATCTGATGTTAATGTATCCATAACATGCAGAAATAAATAAGGGCTTAATTCTGAACCCTGGTGTAAACCTACAGACACATTGAAATTATCGGTAACTCCAGCTTCGGACCTAATATGCGTTTTCGCTTGACCGTACATACCACAAATAAGGTGTAGGTATTTCTCAGGCACTCTTTTCTTTTTTCAAGGCCCACCACAAAACATCTCGGGGTACTCGATCATATGCCTTTTCCAGATCAACAAACACCATATTCAAATTCTTGTCTGTATTTTTCACATAGTTGCCGAAGTGCAAAGATGGCATCTGTTGTCGCTCGTTGAGGCATAAACCCAAATTGATTTTGAGTCACTTCAGTCTCATCTCTTATTCGTAAGAGACACACCCTAATATATATACAATTAAAATTGTATGATTCATAAACGCATATCTATTATACATAGGATATGAAAAAAAGTTCCACGGCTTGACACGCGCCGACATTGAAGTCGACGACGACTACGTATTAGACGCATAGAAGTAGAGCATACCTCCTTCTTTACCGTGTATTGTGTTGTTAGTTCTGTTGTGAACACCCATTCTATACCTTTACTAGTATAACTTATTAGCCCTAAATATTAATCTCATTTCCATACTACGTGATACACGCCCTCATACATTAAAATTGTTTAAGAATTAATTTATATACATCAACATAGGTGCAGGTATAGGCGTGTTTAGCACCCTCACGTTGCCGCGTGGAGTCCGTTTCGGACCTTACAGAGGAGCTAAGACTTACGAAATAAAGTCTATGTATTGTTGGCAGGTAAGAAATATTATTATTTTTTATTCTTTAAAGCCAGTATCTCACTTTCGCCCAAACGTTGGACCCAATAATATTTCATAGATCGACAGAACTATGTTCGTCCCAATACCCGTCCCAAAACCAATCGTATCGGTTTTAGTAAAGGAATTAGTTACTTTCTTTCCCAATCTTTCTTAAATTCAGAGCGAATTTAAAAATGTTGATATAAATACATACTATATTATATGTGTGGCATTACACTCTATTGTTTCGCGAGCGCGGTCCTCGCCACGGGACATAGAATAAATTGCAGTGGGCAGTCTGTCCGTGACGACGAGACAAAAAGAGTATAAGTAAATGCCAATTTTAAGTCAAAATTCCGATTGGGCATACGTCTGTAATTAAACAAATAGATAAAACACATGAATATTTAACAAATTATGATCATATTTTGATTATATCACAAGGTTTTTTAAACTAAATACTCGGGTTCTTCTTAAATATGATTTTCAATACGAAAAATAGACAACGTATGTCAACAGATATACGATAGTAACAACAAACCGTCCCACGTAGTGGACGCGGCAGACGGTAACAATTCAAATTGGATGCGATATGTGAACTGCGCGAGACACTGGCGCGAACAGAATCTGGTCGCTTTTCAATATCAAGGACAGCTCTATTACAGGTGAATCGATGATGTTCAAATTTATCTTTACAATTATATTTGTAGGAAAACGCCAACTCTCCATTTTATATATAAAAAAAAAGATTTTTTTTCTAACTTTTTCTGTTTGAAACTTATGTCATATAGAAGGGACGAACAGACGGGTCACCTGATGTTAAGCAATCACCGCCGTTCATAGACACTAGCAACACAGGGTGAGCCGCAATTGCGTTGTCAGCCTGTGTTTTGGGGGGATGAGGGGNAGGGGGATGGGCGAAAGGGAAAGGAGAGGGAAGGAGGAGAGAGAATGGGAAATGGACTTCCGTAGCTCTCACTGACCGATCGAATCGCAACAGTGCAAACACTGTTACTTCACGACGGTTTCCTGTGAAAGGGTGGCACTATTCCGGACGAGCCGATCCATTCATGCTAAAACCAATAATAGCGTCAGCGTGGTCCTACCACCATGAAAGTATCACTACTACAATAATATGATACATTGGGTATGCATTTGTTTTGTAAAATTATTTTTAATTTGCTTGTACTCAGTTTTTTAGTGATTTTGGTTGCGGGTATTTTTAGCCAGCGTTGCCTCAATGCTTGTGACGCAAATATGAATCCTGCGATAAATCGAATATCATTACATAGTGTAAATCAAAGTCCTCTGCCACGTCTGTCTGTCTGTTCACGATAGACTCAAAAACTACCGAACCGATTTCCACGCGATTTTCACTAGTAGATAGAGTGATTCATGAGGAAGGTTTAGTTATATAATTTGTCTAGTTTTTTTGTATTATTAGAGTGGGACAACGTCCACCGGGCTCGCTAGTTAAGTATAACTAAAATTTAGTTGACCATTTTATATACAGAAATTGAATATATTAATGTCTTTTGATTGAGATAATTTAATTATAGATACTCTTATTAAAGTATATGCGTAAAATAAAATGTTGATCGTTTTAGGACAATAAAAACAATACCACGCTTCACTGAACTAATGGTATTCTATGGAAGCGAGTTTGCAAATGCACTCCGTATAGATTTACGACGGTATAATTCCCCACCCGGATACGCACAGAAATTTGGTACCAACTTTATCCTGACTTTATTTTACTCACTTTTCTTTGTTGGAATAGTTCATTTGCCTATATGCTGATACTGCTGTTTAAAAATATTAGCAGAATTTACAACAGCGAAATACTTTAGTCGAAGGTGATATTTAAAGCAGTCAATCTATTCTCGATAGAATAAACAAAGTAGAGTAAATAAATTCACTACTCGATCATTCAAATATTCTCTTTCTCTATACAGTCCACGAGAAAGATGCTTTTAAATTGTGTAGATTTTAACATTAGACGTCAAATTAACCTGAAGTTATTGTTAATGTGACCCGAGAAGGTTTTTTTTTTTTTTTTTTCGAGATGTCTACGCTTTTGACCCAGCAAGGTCTTAACAGCTTCACCGGACTACTAAGGCGAGCGCTTAAGGCACTCAGCCGATTTTATTTTGGCAACCAGCTCAAGGGTGCACGGCACACCTCGGCTTGGCTGTTGCCTGTTGCATGCAAAATCGCGACCTATCTTAGCTAACCTAGCTAACTATTCATATATGTATGAGTTGTTGAAACGTATATGTGTACCAAGCATACACGCCTCAGCAACTCCTCCATATATTTATTATCGGAAAATTGAGTTTTTCAGTTCGACGAGGGAAATAAGTAAACCCTTCCACTTTCATGTGTAAGCGTGTAGGCGTGCACGTGTGTGGGAGTGATCGTGTAGTGTTGTAGCGGTGATGTATATTTGTGTGTCACCGTATCGCGCAAGCAACGCACTCAAGGGCTCCCTACCGAGGGATCGAACCTAGGCTTGAGCCGCTGCCGTGGGAGCCTAATCGGGTATTCCCGAGAAGGTAATATAGTGAACTTAGAGGAAATGAATACTCAAATAAGTACAGCTCCTTTTGCAGACAGCAAGGCAGATGCCTGAAAACAGATTCAGTTTGAGGACAGTGAGTTTAGACAAATCCCTACTTCATTACTATTATTCCATCACGATGTTTTCCTGCACTTAAAACTATCACACATTGTAGAGAGTGTACAATGACAAAGTATATTGTATTGTATATTAAAAAAATAGATAAGATATGAAATTTCAGTACCACCACGAATAAAGTTCATAAATACCTTACATTTAAGTAGCCCTTAAAGTTCAGGAGTGGCAATATTCACTACTTCTGCTATACATGGCTTATGTTGCTCCTCGCAGCTTGCAATCACAAAAGATTTGCACTCTATAGAAAAAAACCTTTTGTGTATAAAAAAGGGCTTATTTATAACTAATAACACGAATACTGTCCATAGACTACTAGAATTAAAACAAATATTGTTGCATTCTAGGTGTGCCATTAGTTAATAAGCGAAAAACAGTAGAAAACGTCAATAAAGAAGATACGAAAAATCATAATTTAGAAGATACAATAGATTCTTCATATTCATTAAAACAGCAGAAATTGACTGCAGAAAAGGAATCTCACAAGGAGTCATGTGATATTAAAATGACTATTCCTGAAACAGCCAAACAGATATCTTATAAAGGAATTCATACAGAAAGTAGCAATGCAAATTTCATTCGCAATGATTCTAAAAAGCGTATTATTTCCAAAAACAATATAACACATCCTGAATATGAATCAGAAATAGTGAAGACGCCTTTATCAAAACAAAATGTATCAGATGTTCATGAAACAAAAAAGACAATTAATTTGTCGTTTAATACTTTATGTGAATTTAAAGTGAACCATGATCTAAAAAGAAAATTGGTTAAACATGTAAAAGAGAAAAGGCCTATTGGTAGTTCTGAACGAAATCAATCCTGTAATTTAGAAAATCATATAAAAACATGCACCGATGAAAAACCGTTTGCATGTGACATTTGCAATTTTAAAACTAAACAGGAAAGTTCTTTGAAAAACGACATACAAATACATACAGGAGAAAAACCGTTTGCATGTAACATTTGTTCATATAAATGTACACAAAAAGGTAATTTAAAAACACACATGAGGGTACATACAGGAGAAAAACCGTTCGCATGTGATATTTGTTCATATAAATGTAC
>JACEII010000043.1:4667044-4682307 GCA_014332785.1 Antheraea mylitta
TGAGGTCACACACAGGAGAAAAACCGTTCGCATGTGATATTTGTTCACATAAATGTACACGAAAAGGTTCTTTAAAAATACACATGAGGTCACATACAGGAGAAAAACCGTTCGCATGTGATATTTGTTCATATAAATATACACAAAAAGGTTCTTTAAAAACACATATGAGGTCACATACAGGAGAAAAACCGTTTGCATGTAACATTTGTTCATATAAATGTACACAAAAAGGTCATTTAAAAACACACATGAGGTCACACACGGAAGAAAAATCGTTCGCATGTGACATCTGCGAATTCAAGTCTAACTGGAGAAATGCCCTTAAAAGACATCTAAAAAATCATATAAAATCGAAAAAAATGTTAACATAATCACTCATATCATAATATATAATAATAAGAAATGTTTTAGATATGATAATTAATTTAACACTTCGCAAAACATCTCTTATATATACTAGCAAACGCACGTGACTTCGAACGCCTTAATTGCAATATGTAAATTAATATCTTTTATTTATTAATGGTATTGATAATAAAGATACATAAATATATACATAATACATACAGATACATTATGTAATACATAAATCGCATCAGTAGTTTTGGAGGTAACCAAACAAACAAACTATTTCTTTATTACAATATTCTTAGAGGTTAGGGATTAAATTAGGGTTAAGCAATAGTAATTAGACAGAACGATTTCCGTTACAAATTGAATCAAAATAAAAAAGAAAATTATAGTCTAACTTAAGTTTCTATGATGAAGAAGAATTATTTTTGTATCAAATCTAACATTATGCTACGACCGTTAGGAGCAAAGCAATTACATAAAAAGGGTAGGTCAACAGGTTTATTGGTGATGAATGGAAATTATCAAACACTAGCTGTGCCCGCGACTCCGTCCGTGTGAAAGCTAACAAAAGAAAGAGAAAATCATCTGAATATATTGAGTTACTTATCTACTTTTCTCGGGTGCCTAAGTGACGCCGACATTAAGAATTACAATAACTTTTGATAATGTGAACGGATTTATTTGAAACCAAGACTAAATGTTACTCGAGGATACTATATGATAATCTTTATGATTTTCCTGGTTTTATCGTGAATGCAGTGCATTGATGCGTGTTAAAACAAACACAGACATTTTTAAAAATGAAATTTATTTTATATCAAATCATACATACAACATACAATAAATACAATATATAATATATTTTACAACGGCTTTAGCTAATGCATATTGTCCAAGACTATTCATAATATTGTAAACAGAACTGTAAGAAATTTCAAATTTCATCTTATTTGTTATATTATTTCGTATAATTTTATTAAGAATCTAGTTTCTAGAGAGACTTTTTTATTATTCTTTAGTTGTAAAGTGTAAGGACAAGGAGGACCAACTGTGTATGAAAAAATGATCCATCAAAATGCTTTTTTTTTTAACTGACTACGTTATTGACCTAGCAAAGTTTTAACAGCTTCACCGGACTACTAAAACCATCGAAATGCGTTATATTATACCGATACTACAATAGCAATAGGGTTTATTATTGTTCAGTTATTTCAAAAAGTTTTATAAAAGTAAACACTCAAAAATCACTAAACACATATTTAAAGTTCACTTAATTCTATCACACTTCACGTTTCCTTTTTTTCTATTCAGCAGACTCTTACTATCTTCTCTTTCTTTCTATCTACACTTCTATTTACTGTGTACGTCAAAAATCGTATGTGTGAGCGACTATTGGATGATTTTTTTAAAGTAGTGTTTTTATTATTTCATATATTTATTTTTATGACTTTATTTAATTAGTAAGTATTTTAGGGCGGATTTTTTAATGACGGTTTAATTGCGTTTTATTTTTAATGATTAACTATTTTAGGACGGATTTTTTTATGACGTTATTGCCTTTAATTGCGGTTTGATTTTGATATTTATGTCCACGTTTTCTTGCAGTCGTTATTTTCAGTTATATATAGGTAGGTCTAGGTGGTAGAGCCACGCTGATGGTATAAATGGCTTCAGCATGAATGGGTCGGCTCGCCCGGCGTAGTACCACCCTCTCACAGACAACTGACGTAAAGTAACAGTGCTTGCATTGTTGCGTTTCGTTCGGTCAGTGAGAGCGTCGGAGGCCCACTTCCCTCCCTCTCTTCCACTTCTCCACCAACAGGCTGGCAACGAACTTGCAACTCCTCTGGTGTTGCAAGTGTCTATGGACGGTTGTGATAACTTAACATCAGATGACCAACATATTCGTTTGCCTTCCCTATGATATAAAAAAGTTATATTTACAATATTATTGTGAACTATCTATAACCATAGATTATACTAGCGCCATTTTGGAGGGTCTTTGGAACTATTATTTAGTGCTTAGAGCTGGACACTTAACATGTTACCCGTATGAGATAGTTCTCCTTACGTCTACCCTCCATGCTTTTGTAAAAAAGTTGGTTTTTATTTTTTTTATACAACTCATGTTACTTGAAAATGACTTAATTATTTAATTTACATATATACGAAATTATTTTTTTTATGAAAAGTTACAAAGCGACTATTAAATTAGCCAAAATAATACAAAACACTATATTTTAATTTTTATTATATATTACAATGTTATATTAATTTAATTTGATACAAGTTTAATTTACTATGAAAACAATTCATACATATTTTTAATATTTTGTTACAAACTATTTTAAAGATTTTTGTTAACGTAATTATAATTGTATATATACCTTATTTTAATTTCATTTCATTTGTATTTGAACTTTATTAATAAAATATATATGTAAAACCTGTGTTCTCGTTATAAAAGTTAATTATTTATATAATGTTATAATCACTTTACGTCTATGTGGGTGATTCGTTTTTTTATTGATTTATGGAATTTTCGCCTTTAAATCGATAAACGCCGGCTGTACGCACTAAAGAACATGACTCATTGTCACGTTCCGCCTGAGCCGAGCGCGTAAGCGAGAGCGCGGCATAAGTGATAAAGAGGCGCGATCGACCTAAGCGTTCGACTTGTGACTCATCTATCTATATTAGAGTTGTGCCGATTACGACTTTGGCCGACTAGCCGATTAATCGGTGGTAAACATTTTTAAATATCTAATGTATGTACAACGGTTATAAGTTAAAATACGAAATATTCAGTTAATAATGAATGAAAAAACCAATTCTATTGTTTGCAATCTTGATCTGTGGTTATCAAGCTTGAACTATGTAACTTTTGATATGGATGTAGTAGTTATTAATGATGGTTCTCCAACACGTAGAGTTTACCCTCTACAAGACCCCAGAAGCGCCGTTGATATAACCCTATGCTCTCCGTCACTCGCATCCAGGCTTTCATGGGAGTCGATAAGAGACTCGCATGGAAGTGACCACTACCCAATCTTAATCACTATGCCTAACAGATCTATGCCAGTGTATAAGTCTTTTTCTACTAATAAATACAATCTGAATAGAGCTGACTGGCCATCTTATGCTGATGCTCTGGACACCAAATTGGACTTCATTCCAACCCCTAACGAAAATAATATCCTTCAGTCATTCTCCTTATTTGTCGATACATTAATCTCAACAGCTGATTCTCACATTCCAAGAAGACGAAATGCACCCTCTAACAAAATCTCTCCTCCCTGGTGGGACACTGAATGTACGAATCTTATTCATTTAAGGAAACAGGCTGAAACCACTTATAACTTATCTATGACAGTCTCTAACTTCATTAGTTATCAAAAGGTTGCGGCACGCTGCAAGAGACTTTTGAAGTTTAAAAAAAAGTGTGGGTGGATTCGCTTCTGTGAAAATCTGTCTCCACTGACTCCCCCAAAAGTAATCTGGAAACAATTAAAAAGATATCGTGGTGCTTATGATAGAGAAAACTTGACCTCTAATGATTTTTCTTGGCTGGAACCTTTTTCAAATAAAATAGCACCTTGTTTTGTTCCCAACTTAGATTCGCTACCCGGAAACTCCTGTACTCTTGGGCATAGCATTCCCACATCATTAGTTTCAACTCACTGGTTAGATATGCAATTTTCACAAACTGAACTACAGTATGTCCTTGATAGACTTGTTGACTCTGCTCCTGGCATAGATTTTATACCTTATTCCTTTCTCACTAAAAGTAACAAGAAAGCAAAACTTTTTTTCTTAAATATTATTAACTCTGTTTACTCCAGAGGTGTGATTCCCAGCTCTTGGAAATCTCAGGTTATTGTCCCTATATTAAAGTATGGTAAAGATCCTTCAGATCCAAATTCATACAGACCTATTTCTCTTTCTTCTACTTTGTCCAAAATCATGGAGCATATGATAAAAAATCGACTGGAATGGTTTGTAGAAAATAATCAGTTATTAGCTAAGTCTCAAACAGGGTTCAGGAAAAATATGTCTACCATGGATAACTTAAGTGTAATAACAACAGATATTCGGTGTGCAATTCACAAGAAGGAATATTTGGTAGGGGTGTTTCTGGACGTGGCTTCCGCTTATGATAAGGTTCTCCTTCCGGTACTCAGGAACAAACTTGTTCAGCTGAGTGTCCCAGAGAAGATGATCAACTTCATAAGCAACCTCCTGCTAGAAAGAGTGATCCACGTCAAAACATACGATGGATTGGGTAGTCCAAGATTGGTATGGGAGGGGCTACCCCAGGGCTCGGTCCTTAGCCCTCTGCTTTATAATATATATACTGCTGATCTGAATCAAACCGTAGAATCATTTTGTGAGATACTACAGTATGCCGATGATTTAGTATTGTACGCTTCTAACCCGTCTATTTCTTATGCAGTGGCTCAGTTAAATACTGCCTTTTCATACTTAGGACAGTGGCTTGATGCCCATGGTTTGTCATTGGCCATACCCAAATCTTCAGCAGTCATATTCTCCAAAAAAAGGCATGTACCATATATAGAAATACTATATAATGAAGAACCTATTCCGGTGAAGGAGAAGGTAAAATTTCTTGGTGTATTATTGGATAGTAAGCTAACCGGTGTTCCTCACTTTAATTTTGTCGTAGAGAAATGCGAAAAATCAATAAACGTCCTAAGAACCTTGGCTGGTGTCTGGTGGGGTGCTCACCCTTATACACAGAAGCTTATTTATAATGCCCTTGTCCGAAGCCATTTGGATTATGGAGCATTTTTACTTGACCCGTGCAGAAAAGCTGCTTTAACAAAGCTAAATGTCATTCAATCTAGGTGTCTGAGAATAATCTTGGGCGCTATGAAATCCTCGCCAATTAATGCACTACAAGTGGAATGTGTAGAACCACCTCTGTATCTTCGGCGTCAGTACCTGTCAGACAGATTATAAACTTTTCCAAAACACAAGCCATCCTCTAATCCCTAAACTTCAGATACTTTTGCAAGAGTTTGAACCTCTTGGCTACCACTCGCTACAGGATCTTCCTTGTATACTTCAATCATTTTACAAAATCAGCAAGTTAACATTCCCAATCTTTAAATCCGCCATCAACCCCTTGTATGATACTAACTATTATGCACTAATCTTCCAACCAACCATTATAATGCATTTTGACATTAATAAGGACTCTGTCCAAGCCAACAGTCAATTCCAAACAAAACTAGCCAATGAATGGGAAGGATGGGTACCAATTTTCACGGATGCTTCTAAGCTAGTCAACTTTGGACATGTCGATGCAGCGGTCTGGGTGCCAAAGCAGAGTTATACTAAGCTATAGATGCCCACCTGGTACTACGGTGTTTACTGGGGAAGCTGTTGCCATCCTTGAAGCCATACTATTTATAAAGGCTCACAAATTAACGAGAACCATTGTATTTACTGACAGCAAAAGCTGTCTTGAAGCGATTTTGTCTAACCCTTTTCATTCCAAAGATAAGCATCCAGTTATATTTACAATTAGGAAAGCATTGTATGAGTGTCACAAATTAGGTTTTAGTACGGTTCTTGCCTGGATCCCTGGGCACTGTGCAATTTCGGGTAATGAAACTGTGGACTCTTGCGCCAAATGTGCCATCCAGTCGGGGTCCTTGGATCACTATAGGATTTACGCAAGGGACTTATGCCTATCATCTAAATCAGGATTGTTTGATGCATGGCAAAGGAGTTGGAATTTGTCTCGGAAATTAAAGGGCAAGCATTATGGGTCTTTGCAAATTGATATCCCGCAAAAGCCATGGTTTTTTTAATTCAGAAATGTGAATAAAAAGGTTACCTCTATTATTTGCCGCCTGCGCCTTGGGCACGCCTGCACACCAGTGCATTTGAATAAAATAAGGATCAGGGATCACTCTATTTGTGAATGTGGCTTAGAGGATGGATCACCGGATCACATATTTTTTAATTGCCCTAGAAACAGTTTCTCTCCCTATGATGTTCTACTTTCTTCTATTCCCCGTCCTACTAATATTATGTGTCTCTTAACTCTTGTTATGGATAACCATCTAATCGTAGAATGCTTCTCGAAATTTATTAATACTAACAAAATTAAACTTTAGATTTTAGTGTAATGCTTTTGTGTCCGCAATCAATCTAACCGTAATCTAACAATATGTTGTATGCTTAATTTACATGTATTTTCTTTGTGATGTCTGTTTGTAGATAGCCCGGTCTGAATATAAAGATATTTGTCTAATTTTCTGGTGCAACCTCCATTGCCCATGACTCCATTCACTTGACATTGGCAAAATTGTGCCAACACACATGTTGCCATTTTAAGAAGAAGAAGAAGATATGATATATTTTATTTAAGATTTATAATTATTAGTTGGGCTAAAAGTACTTGTTTCCAGTAGCCTTAATAAATAAATAAAAAGTTATCAAGCTTCATATGTCAAAAATATTTGGTCAGGGAAATGTTTACATCGAGATAACCTCAAAACACGTGAAAATCTCTCTAAAATCATATAAAATGGAAGAATTACACATAGATAAGGTGTTACCAAAGGATACTTCATACCCTATGGTCGTAAATTTCCTGAACGGTTACCCAACTGATAATTTTAAAGAATCAAAATGTAGTGTATTGTTAGACGAGATTACTGAAAGAAAAACACTTGCCTCGGAGATATCTGATATGCTGTACGTCGGTGAAGAGGACCAAGAAGAACTTGGCAAAACACTGCTGTTGGCACGTAGCAAAACAACAGGTAAAGTGAGACTTATTGAAGTAACCAACATAGATTTAAAACCTTACATAAAGAATGATACTGACAGTGCTAATGTACAAGAGACGTCGTATTTAGAATTAAGCAGGAAATTCGGTTCAAAAAAACACAAACAGATCGCAGAACAAAAGGAGAAATTGAAAGTCAATGTTGAAACAGTTACAGAGCAAATGCAGAATGTCAGTCAGAATATTTCAACAGATCAACTTGATCTATCATCGTATACTAAAACCGATGACGACGTATACATACCTCCCATAAACCGTGAAGCAACGAATGTCAATGATGTTTATGAGATGGAAAAAATATTAAACGAAGATCTTTATGATAAAATTTATGATGAAATTAGTAATTCTGAGTACAATTCTGGTTTGATACCATTTATTAAAGAAATGATTAGTGAAAAAATGTCTAAGAAGGAGTTAGTACTTGCTGTGTATGCAAACACATTATTAATTTTATATGGCACATTAATGAAAGAAATTGTGAAGAAAAATTTCACTGCATGTCCATATTCTGTAACGTTAAACGAGATTGTTATGAACAGTTTCCTCGGTATAACGAATTTAAGACGAATACGAACTCCACAGATGAAAGATAAGTCTCTGTGTCATGCATTAGTATTTTTATTATTGATAAATAACTACAAATTCGATGTGGAAGATTTGTGTCAACAGTTGAAGTTAACATCACGGACTATAGCTACGAAAATATCGGTGACGGGTGCTAGTTTGGTTACAGTTGGGAACAAAAAGGTAGCCCAACTTAAATTACCTCTAAATAAACCAGCATTGAGAAGAAAGAGTGCAAAGTTTTAAACAAAATAGGTTATATTTATATTGCCTTTTCTGTATGATAATTTTTTTTTATCTTAGCCTTGGCACCTGTGGAAAATTCCAATACTTTTTTTATTTTTATTAAATAAAAATATCAGGTCTGGTTTATAAATAAATACTTCTATGTATAGAAGATAGTGTAAATACAAACATTCTAACACCAGAAATGTTGTAACTGTATAATATAAATGTAAGAAATAAAATATAATCTATCTAATACCTTTAAATGAGGAATTCTTGTATATTTTTATATATTCAGGATCTCAGAAACGTTGTCATCTATTTCCCTGACACTTAGTATGTTGGTAGTGTCAGGGACGATAAATCGATCTAGTTAGATTTTATTCAGTTAACTTTTTAATTAAGTATTTAGGCAATGAAAAAATATAACTAGAATAGAAAGGTAAATTTTGCTGGCACTGTCAAAACAAAAATAGGTCATATGGAAATCGTCTGGTTCGAAAATCCATGTAACTCCAGTTTGAATCCGAGTGACAGCAGAAGAAATATGTTTTTTTCATATATTTTTTTATTGTAAAAAAATGATAATTTTATGAGGCAAACCTAACAGTTTATTTTAATTAAAAAATGTTTTTAAAGAACAAGCTAGCTAGACTCCTTTGCCCAAGTATTTATTATGAACAGAGATAAATTTTGTATGTTTGTAGGAGATTATCTCTGGAACTAATCAGTTTCTAAATGATTTTACAGTTAGAAAGCAATATCCTCTATAAATTAAGAGGCAGCACTTTTTTCCTATGAAATGATATGTAACAATAATTCTAATGGTAAAAAGAAATCTGATTATATTACCACAGGTAAATTGTATTTCTATTTACTTATGTTAAGGCAAAGTATCTCTTACAAATGTATAAACTATTTTATTTGAACTCAAAGTGGTGTTCTTATATAACTTTTTCCTTTTTATTGAATATTAAAAGATTTTATTTTTTTGAAAATAAGTATTATTATTAATTAATACATAGCCCTTCTGCATGTGTCCTTTTGTGTATGTGACTGAACTCCTGAATGACTGGAAACATTTTAATGACATTTTTTGTGTGTACAGATAGATTTAAGAATGGTTTAGATTCACAATTGAAGTCGATAGGTGATGCTGTAGTTGACTTTTAGGTTTTTTACGATCACGGCTGGACAATGTCCGCCGAGTGTGTTTAGTTTTCATATAAAAATCGTTTTTAAATTCTTTAGGTAATTTTATCTTTAAAGTAAAGTCTTATGTGTTTAAGAACATGAGTTACTCCATGAGCTTGAAGTTATGCTATTCTGCCGTCCAAAGAAAGTGGGCAATTTCCGTAATTATGTGTATTCTGAAATACGAAAAAAAGATACATTTATAATGACACGATACGATTTTAAGCAGTGCAAATACTAATATTACTGTAAATTATGTATATATTGACTTGGAAAATTAAAATATATATATTTTTTTTTTTTTATCAAAGGAGGCAAACGAACTGGTGGGTCACGTGATGTTAAGTGATCACCACCATCCATAGACATTAGCGACATCAAGGACGTCGCAAGTGCGTTGCCAGCCTGTATATGGGAGAAGGGAGAGGGGAAGGAAAGGGAAAGAAGGAAAGAGGAAGGTAGGTGGGCCTCCGGTTCTCTCACTGACCGAACGAAACACAACAATGCAAGCACTGTTATTTCACGTCGGTTATCTGTGAAAGGGGTGGTACTACCCCGGAGGAGCCGACCCGTTCATGATGAAACCAAAAATAGCTTCAGCGTGGCTCTACCACCTACCAAAATTATTATTTAATAGTATATTTTTGTTCACATATTGACTTCTGTTCTCAAATTACATTTCATTCAAAAAGTAGTTAGAAGTCACTCGCTGTTTCCAATGTATGTTGTGGTTACATGAAACTTTTTCATTGTGGTGTGGAATATTACTTATGATACGACTGAAAATGTCTACAGGCTGAGTTTCTAACTTAGGTTTTTTTTTTTCGAAATGAAAACGCTGTTGACCTTGAAAGGTCTTTACAGCTTCACCGAACTAATGAGGCGAGCGCTGAAGGCACTCAGCCAATTAGGGATGTTTGGGTGACTAACTCAATGGTGCGCGGCACACCTCGGGTTGGGCTGTCGCTTGTTTTATATAAAAATCCTATCTGAGCTTAGCTATCTAGATATACGTATATGAGTTAATGAAACATGTATGTGTACAAAGCATGCGTGTCTAAACAACTCCTATATGTATTTTGTGTTGGTAAAATTTCTCTAAATCATATTGGATAAGATAGGGGTTCTAACTAATGAGCTCAAACATACCAACCCACAAAACATACTAGCAATTGCCTGTTGACGGAGTTTTTAGCGGAATATTTGAATGTCACGTAGTGGATTTTATATTTTAGTCATAATTTTGTGTTATTTGGCTCTATATCTATACTATAATAAAACTGTAACAAGTCGAAATCTGTACATTAAATATTTTTTGAAAATTTTAATCAGGATAGGCTATGTTATCGATATAGAAGCCAAAAATAATCTTTTTACAATTTTTGTCTGTCTGTCTGTCTGTCTGTCTGTCTGTCTGTCCCTATGCACACGCATCACTCTGAAACTACAGAACCAATCTTGACGAAACTTGACATAATGATAGCTAATATTACGAGATTACATCAAATATACTTTTTGTCTCATAAAACGCCAAGGGTTCTCCAGGATAAAGGATTAAAGTCTAGAATATAAACCCGAATTACTCTGAAAGCACTGAACCAATTTAAACGAAATTTGACACAGTGATAACTAATATTAGAAGACTACATCCAGGATACTCTTTGGCCCATAAAACGCAAGGAGTTCTCCAGAATAACGGACGAAAGTAAAAAATTTGTAGTTCATGAGATTCTTAATGGATTTTGGTAATTTTCCTTTGTGCTTTTTACAGCAGACAGATTAGTTAAAAATTCAAGCTATATAGGCTACATAAAAAAAAAACAAATAACCAAAAAAAATGACGGGGTTCGAACCGTCTACCCGTCGGTCATGAGAATAGTATAGAGTCGCCAACTTTACCTCTAGGCTACGCTTACGTAATAATTCCGTTCAAAAATTTCAACTGCTTCGAAAACGTCCACAAAATTGTTAATAACTAATCTATACTATTAAAATTGTAACAAGTCGAAATCTGTACATTAAATATTTTTTGGAAATTTTAATCAAGGTAGACTATGTTATCCATATAGAAGCAAAAATTAACACAGTGACAACTGATATTACAAGGCTACATCCAGGATACTTTTTGTCCCATAAAACGCAAGGGTTTCAAATTTAGAATAGCTGGTTAATACTGTGAAAATTGGTCGATGATAACTGAAGTATGTTATAAAAGTATTAGATATAGCATTATCAAGATATATGTCATAGTGTGATTTTACTTTCTTTGTAGAAGGGTGCATACTTTCAGTTCCGAAATTATCGCTGTCCGACATATTTTCAATTAAAACACTGGTTACATTCACAACTGCGAATGGTGTTTCATAATTTATAAATAGCGTTAAAAATGTAGTTTAATCCGTGACAGTCAATTGTCTAATTAAATAGTAACAAAGAAATCAGTGAAAGGTGCAAGCGCGGTGTGTTTGGCGGTATGTCAAAGGGCGCAAGGTCTTCTGTGCATGCCGTGTAATACTGGTACGACGAGTGTTCGAGAAAGCAATTTGAATGTTATGTTTATACAGATAGAGTTGCAGATGTTTTTGAGTACTTCGTCAATAGTGCAAAGTTCGTATTATAACCTGTAGCTTCGGAAATGTAACGTCACAAAAAACCATAATCTTCATCATCATCATCAATGGCAGCTCTTTTCGACCTAATGCAGAAAATAAGCCTCCTCTCTTTTAAAAATAAAAACATGTAATTGAAATCTACCTAGGTCAGACTTTGGCCAGTGTATATGTATATTAGTAAGATTAAAAAAAACAATTCCGTAATATTATAAAAATATTATATTACACCTAATTTAAAAATATAAAAAATACATATACCTATACTATTAAAAAAATTACTGAAGATTAATTTGACCCGTAAAAAGCTAACATCACGCAATATCTCCAGGCGGTCACCCATCCAAGCACTGACACCGCCCGACATTGCTTAACTTTGGTGAGATCGGACATGAACCGGTCGGCGTTGACGACAAAACATTTCTATCCACGCGTCTCTCTGCCATTATTGTGACGTTACATAATATTAAATAGAAACAATTTGAATCTTACAATTATACAAGTAGGGTTGTAAAGGTTTTTGAGTAGGTATTTCGTTAATAGTGCAAAGATTGCGTTTTGTGTGCCCGCGTATTTCGTTTAGATTGACATTTTAAAACAAGCAATATCTTTTGAATGTAATGGCCGATTTTAATAATTCAAAAAGTTATCTACAGGTACTGAAACAGTCTTAGTTTAAAAATAATTTATTTGGATATGGATTAATATATAGACATGAATAACATAGTCTTTTACGCATGGTATAGTTTTTATTAAGATTTATTTCAAAAATGTAGTTATAGTGACATAATCAGAATAGGTAGACATATGTATGCTGCCGCGAGGTTTTTTTATAGATAATAATATGTTCTTTAATATTGTAGAACATATTTTTGTTCTATCATTCATAGTTATCGGGGCGCATGCGATGAAATACATTTTATGCCAAATTTTTTTCACCTTTGATTACATTATTGAAATTTTAGTAGAAATCCCAATTTTTTTCTAAAAAATAAATATAGCCTATGTTACTAAGGGTTTTTTCGAAATGTCTACGCTACTGACCCAGCAAGGTCTTAACAGCTTCACCGGACTACTAAGGCGAGCGCTTAAGGCGCTCATCCGATTTTATTTTGGCAACCAGCTCAAGGGTGCACGGCACATCTCGGCTTGGCTGTTGCCTGTTGCATACAAAATCGCGACCTATCTTAGCTAACCTAGCTAACTATTTATATATGTATGAGTTGTTGAAACGTATATGTGTACCAAGCATACACGCCGCAACAACTCCTCCATATATATATTATTGGAAAATTGAGCGTTTTTCAGTTCGATAAGGGGAATAAGTAAACCTTTCCACTTTCATGTGTAAGCGTGTAGCGTGCACGTGTGTGGGGGTGATCGTGTAGTGTTGTAGCAGTGATGTATATTTGTGTGTCACCGTATCGCGCAAGCAACGCACTCAAGGGCTCCCTACCGAGGGATCGAACCTAGGCTTCAGCCACTGCCGTGGGAGGCCTAATCCGGTATGTTACTAAGGGATAATGTAGCATTCTAATGGTAAACGAATTATCGAAATCCGTCCAGTAGTTTGAGTTTATTCGTAATTAACATACAAAAATACTACGATTCCTCTTTATTATAATAGTTTAGAAAAATAATTTGAATCTTATGCTTTACTGATAGGGTCGTTAATAGCGCGAAGCTTGTGTGTAATCACCACGAACGTCGCCATGGCCGATTTAAGTTTAGGGTGCGCCTATAGATGTTTTACATAAAAAATCACATATAATCTGGGTATATGTGAGTGAGACCGGGGATAGTTAGGATTCACAATTGGAAACGGTAGTTGTGGCTGCAATCGGGTGTCAGTTTTATTCAATTTTATCGCTTTTAAAAATACAATTGAAACCAGTGATAACCAATTTGGTGCAGACGAAGTTGCACGGGTCAGCTATACTATAATAAAACTGTAACAAGTCGAAATCTGTACATTAAATATTTTTTGAAAATTTTAATCAGGGTAGACTATGTTATCGATATAGAAGCCAAAAATAATCTTTTTACAATTTTTGTCTGTCTGTCTGTCTGTCTGTCTGTATGTCTGTCTGTCTGTCTGTCTGTCTGTCTGTCTGTCTGTCTGTCTCTCCCTATGCACACGCATCACACTGAAAGTACTGAACCAATCTTGATGAAACTTGACATAGTGATAACTAATATTACGAGATTACATCAAATATACTTTTTGTCTCATAAAACGCAAAGGGTTCTCCAGGATAAAGGATTAAAGTCTAGAATATAAACCCGAATTACTCTGAAAGTACTGAACCAATTTTAACGACATTTGACACGGTGATAACTAATATTAGAAGACTACATCCGGGATACTCTTTGTCCCATAAAACGCAATGAGTTCTCCAGAATAACGAAAAACAAAAATTTGCAGTTAACTTAACTAGACTTTTTTGCGACACCTTAGTACAAGAGCCGGCAACGTTAAAAGAACAAGAATTTTAGAATACCTGATTCTTTAATACATCAATATATTTTTTTTTATATCATAAGAGGCAAACGAACAGGTGGGTCAAGTGATGTTTAGTGACCACCACCGTCTATAGACACTAGCAACACCAGGGGATTTGTAAGTGCGTTTCCAACCTGTATATGGGGGAGTGTAAGGGAACCTCCAGCACTCTCACTGACCGAACGAAACATTACAATGCAAGCAGTGTTATTTGACGTCGGTTTTCTGTAAGTATTCTGGCAATATTAGCCCGAACGAGCCGACCCATTCATGCTGAAACCAGTAATAGCTTCAGCGTGGTTCTACCACCTACAGAAATTATCAATATATCAATAGACAGAATTTAGGACACTTGGTAGCGGGTTAACGTTGTATTTTTAATAGGCATTTTGATTTATGATTAATCAATAATAAGTTTAGGAACATTTTTTTCAGTAATTTTTAAACGCAATTAAACATTCAGACACATTTTTATAAACAATCATATATATACCCGCTGATATATTTTATAAATAAAAAAAAGAATGTGGTGTCGTGGGACACCAGGTAGGAATGAAGTTCTTTCGGCTTATGTAGAATGGACACTATTTGGAAAAAAAAAACGTGCTCAATTTTATGTAATCGTAATTCAAATTATCAATTAAAATAACAAAATATGTCTCTTTATTTTTGTTTGACAACATAAAATTACATAGAAATAGAAATAATTACAAAAAAGGAGAAAGAGAAAGATATTATACACTACTCGCTTATGTATACGACTGTCGCGCCTGCGCACGTCTCATTTAACTGTTTTATTCCATGCACTTTTCGTTACAGTTTTACTATCACATTTTTTTCAGTTCGGTCGCGCAGCAAAATCTCTATCTCCTCCAAGCCTGCCGTAAGGAACTTCGTTCCAATAATAAATTTCAAATCAATTATTTTTTTTCATAGCAAAAAACCAATTTCATTTTATTAAACATTATTGACCACCATATACAACGAT